>QAOA01007318.1:473997-490352 GCA_003255065.1 Cercis canadensis | reverse complement strand
AAAAAAATAAAAATAAAAATTCATTTTGAATCATTGCGAACTACGCGGACTTTGATCCCTAATTAGGGTACGTAGGCATTCGAGGGTGACGAATCAAGTCCTGTTTTAAATAATCACCTATTTTTCTTTTAGGGATAAAATAAATACAATTAGGCCATGATTTAATTTGCAGAATTAATTTTAGGTAACCGTCGTTTAGACGGGTGTTATAGGGTGCCTAACACCTTCCCTATGCACAATTAGACTCCCGAACCCTCTCTGGTTCGCAGACATATTTTTTTTTTAGAAATTAAAAGGGGTTTTCCAATTGTTCCCCAGATTTTTAATACGATTGGTGGCGACTTCAGAGTTTTCATTTCGAAAACCAAATCTCTTTTTATTTAAGCCATTCGCGTTATACCGACCTCCGGGTATGTTCTGACACCTCTATTGTACTACAAAATTAACAACCGACATCTTACGTCGAGGATAATTAATAATCTTTTGCATTGGCTTTCGTCATAGCTAATGGTGTTAATACTGAAGATTTACGGTGCACCAAAGAAAAAAAAATACCGCAAATAGAGAACCCGTTTTATATCCGTGAGATGCTCAACTAGGGAGAGAAAACTTCATGTTGATCATGACATACCAGTGTACAGTTCTGTTCAAATGACTTCTTTGTAAAACGTGAAAGAGGAGAGAGAGAGTAAATTGCAGTAAGAATAATTATAGGTGTTCTTGCATGATATACACTTGTGCAAAGAAGTAAGTTGAGCCTCAAAGCATTCTAGGCACCTTGCTACCTGAGTTCGAATCTTTAGAGTCACATTTGTTGGAAGGGATTTATCGGATTACTGCTATTTTCCTGAATAAGAATTAGTCTCATATTCAAAAAGTGTGAAGATATCTTGAGTGTAAATCAAAAAAAAATATTACCTTAAATAAGCACCTTGCCACCTGCCATTACATGTCGGAAGTTCGCTCTCAAATGAGTCAACTATGTTCCCAAACTTCCACCATTGTTAATCACATATTTGTAATTTTTTCTTTTTGGGCTAGAAATAACATTTTTCTCTAGAGAAAAGAAACAGGGGTGAAAAGGGGTTTTCATTTTGTTTGTTTTTTCTGTATAAGAGATTAAGATGGGAGGGCATGAATGATATTTTAAAGGACACATTCAGTTGGCCTTATCTTTTTATGGGTTATCAATGATCCTCGTCTGCCCACTCTAAATAAAACGATGAATTGAAGGGCCCAGTTTTCTGTTTACGAGTAAAAAGAAGTGGGCTGCTCGGTTATTACACATTAGTTTCAATTCAAGTTTCAAATCTTTTTGCCGAAAAAATAATTACAAATTTAAAGACATACTATACCTGAACGTTGATGAACTAGATGACTTTTAAAAAAATTTGCTAAACTGGATAACTGAGGGTTCAAAGAAATTGACAGCGATGCAATTACAAGCACAAGAGACTACGGAGAAGACTGTAGTACATTGCATTTTTTTTTTCTGGTAGCTGTAGTATGGATTGCTGGTAAGTAATACACTGCACGTTTTTCAGTATTAATTGGTCTCCCAAGTACTGTGAGAACTATGAGCTATTCTACCATACATGCCTGTCCAGGCAAAGTGGAAGGAAAATCATTGTCCTGCAGGGAAAAACTATTTCGTCCAATCTAGACGCTGAAATGTTGCTTGGAGAATTCATCGTTGTCTATAAAATTTGTCCGCCTATTTGCTGCATTCAAGACAACACAGACTCCTACAGAATTCAAGACAACTTCACATTTTGAAGCCAACATTAATTTTAAGGCGAGCGCTTAGCTCTACGTAGCTTTATGAATTCATCTTAGCCATTGGATGAAAATAAATATAACACCACTTTTAATGCTTTAAATAAAGGCTCAGGGAGAGGGGAAGGAACCAAATTAACGCTATTTTTGGAGAAATCGAGGAGAGGTTAGAAAAGGGAAGCGGCTATCATTTTTATACACAAATAGGAAACCTTTGCTGTGGACCAAAAAGGAAAGTGGTGGATGGGGAATAGAAATGCACACTCTCCTGAAAACAATAATTTTTACAAACCCCTCTCTCTCTCTCTCTCTCTCTCAAACCACTCTTACTGAAAGCCCAATTGTCATAACGGATCAACTCAAAACCATTGTTACCACAAGATCACATCAAATATCAAAACCATCCACTTGCAAAGTCTCTCTAGTCGACCCAGAAACATCAGTTTCAGCTCCTTGTGACTTTTTTAGCTTTGCCACAAGAACCCACATGTTGGCAAGTTCATTTTCCAGGTATGCTTCTCTTTGCTTTGACTCCTCAATCTTTCTTTGAAGCTCAGCTTCTTTCTGATCCTTTTCTAAGAGAGCAGCTTCGTAAGTAAGTTCCCTTTCCTTACTCATAGCCAATTCTCTTTTGATTTCTGAGTTCTGACCACCCTGATCATTTCGTCTACCATGAGTTTCTTTCCGACCATTTCGGACCACTCCACTATTTCTACGTTGGGTGGGGGAATTCTTGACTGCTGCTAGCTCAGCAGCTAGTCTCTCGTTATGGTTCATGAGCTTGGCAACTTCTTCCGACAATGCCTTAAGCTCAACGGCAGCAGCTGAAGCCAACCCTTTAGCATATGAACTCTCTTCTGCCAGTTTCTGATTCCGAAGTTCCAGCTGCTCTTTTGATTCTGTTAGTTCTGCTACCTTCTGCTTCAGCTCATCTATCTCACTTGCCTAATTAATAAGTGCCCAAGATCAGTGGGAATGCTCATAGGAAATACTAAAAGCCATTTGATCATGACATACTGCACCATAGAATGTTAAATTAATAGACATTTCTTGTTTCATAAGGTTAACTAATAGATATTAGTGTTTTGTTCATAGACTTTGCAACTCACCCTGTGACACTTAAAAAGATTTTCTTCACAAACTTTCAAACTTATAAGAAAATAAAACCAAACAGAAAATTATCAAATTTGGCATCTTCTAATACATAACNAATAGACATTTCTTGTTTCATAAGGTTAACTAATAGATATTAGTGTTTTGTTCATAGACTTTGCAACTCACCCTGTGACACTTAAAAAGATTTTCTTCACAAACTTTCAAACTTATAAGAAAATAAAACCAAACAGAAAATTATCAAATTTGGATGCACATTGCAGAGTTCATCAAATTTGGCATCTTCTAATACATAACAACTCACCCCAAGTAAAAATTAAACAAATATAACTAAATTAAGCTAAAACAGCTAAAGAAGGATACTTCAAGATGGGTCCTTCTTAGCAACCAGGAAGATAGTGGGGATGTTAGACCTGCTTTTTGTTTATTGTCCTCTTACAGAAACACAGAATAATAAATAAATAAATAAAAAGATATTTCAAAACGACAAATTTTAAGATTTACACAGAATACATGATAGTCTTTAAAAAGGTTTTTTTTTTTTTTTTCATAAGAATCAGAGTCAACTGGTTATCATCTGTTCCTGTGCTCTGTTTGGTCTCAACAGTCAAGGCATACCAAATAAAACATATTCCAATAAAGGAGTCACAAGGTAAATTTTCATACCTTTGCTTTCAAAAGAAACCCTTCATTGGGATTGTTCATCATCACACTTTCTGTGTCTGGGTGAAGTTCACCATGGTAGTCTTTGGATACAGAGAAATTCTGTGAATGGTTGACTACAGGGCTGAAATTTCTCAACTCTAATGCATCTGCAAGTTGCTGCTTCAGGGAGGCAACTGTTTCTTGCAGGCCTTCACATTCACTGATCTGGTAAAATACCAAATAACTTGCTCAACTAATAACATGTCCCAAACAGAGGGTTTTTAAGGAAAAGATTTTTACCTTCTGATTGAGCTGTTCTTGAATTATACGGTTATCTGCAATTTTGACCTGAATATACGTGTACATCAATGCAACATATTAGATAAAGACCTGTGTAGGTGCTAATTTCAATTGAATACTACAATGCACTTTCTGTGTCATGCAATGATTAATTGGAACATGTTAGCAAGATGTACATAACGGTCACCTCAAGTTCAAAGGACTTCTCATTCAATTGTTCCATCAGCTTAGCAACAGTCTGCAGCAAAAAAACAACCAGCATTAAGTTGGGCTATAAAACAAGGCTAAGAAAATTAACAATGATTCCAGGAGAACATACTTGTGATACTCCTGATTGAGCCATCTTATCTGGAGCAATGATGGAATCAGCAATTTTCTTTTCCAGCAAATCTATTTGTTCATTCTTAGCATTAATTTCATCTTTCAACTTTCTCATCTCCCCCTAACCACAAAATTGCAATGTTCAGGCATAATAGTCAGGGTTATAATGTTACAGATACACCCACATAGACAAAATGGAAATAGAATTTACATGAATCTGTTCCTTCTGAGGATTTCTTGCTGCTTCCTCAGACAACCTCTTCAAAGCACTTGAATGTAATGCAACCTCTCCGGTCAAAATCTTTTTCTGCTCCCTCAGAAGATCAATCTGATCAATTGATTCGATGCTTGTCTAGGAAATTCAACAAGAAAGTGACATCTAATAAGATTAAGGTACAGAAGGCCACAGACTATATAGTCATGAAATATCCCTGCCAAGGAACCGCAGATGCATAGTCCATTCATTAAGATGAAATATAAAATGTGTCCCACAAATAACAATGGTTTAAGAGGATGTTTTCTCAATCCCAAAGTAACATACAGTTACTCTTTTAGGTCTAACACTTCACCAGGCAAGCAAAATGATCACCAAAAGGAAGTAATAACCCACCATAAATCAAATAAACAATGTATTACAATTACTTGTTCATTCAGGACAAGAAAATACCTAGTATCAAATTCATGTTTCTTAGTAAGGCAAGGAAGTTTTATGCACTAACCTGCACTTGAGGGCAACATTTGATACTTAAGAAACATGTATGCATCACTAGGGTAAGGGAGGTTGTTTGTGGTGGTTTCTATAGCATGAAAGTGACTTTTAAGATATTACTGGTTTTTGGCAAATACATAAGATGTGATTTTTTGTCCTATCTCTTACTGGAATCAAAGTCAAATTTTCGAAAGGCTAGAAATTGGCATTTTTCTCCAAAGCTGCATAAGAGACAATAAAAACAAACAATCACGTACCAAAGGTGTCTCTTGTCCCAATAAAATATCTTCACAAGCTTCTTTATCTTCTCTAGCCTCAGTTATAAGATCTGCAGATGGAGAGCTTTCTGTGGGTATAGAATGGGACAGTCTGGACTCTGTATGATTACCACTTTCCGCTTGAGGTGTAGAAGGTGTACTAATAGATTTTGCTCCGCTGGATTTATCACTAGTGCCTGTTAAGCTACTCAACCCACTATCTCGTTTCTGATCAAGAACAGCAAAATACACAAGCTTAAACAAATGGAGAATTAATCTATGAAGAATATGCAATAGAAGCATACAACTTGTAAAGTATCAAACATTTGACAAGGTACCAAATCACACGCATCTCCAGCATGCAGAAACAAATGTAATTTGAGCTAACAGATTATCACAGACTTGAGAGGAAATAGAACTCAGGTGACAAATGCCATGGCCTTAGAGAAGGATTGAACTTTTGTCTAGTTAAATGCAGCCAGTTAATTTTTGGAAAGATAATTAAAACTCATTATTTTAGTATTACAATATTCCTGAGATATTATAAATTTTCAGAAGTCTATAGTTGTTCAGGATGATTAAGAACTAGATTGAACAAGATGTATTAATGGACTTGGAAATCATAAGAATAATTAAATACATAAATAAAAGGTTATAAAGAGAATGTCAAACTAATTTTGCCATGATAACCAGGTGAAGATTTGGTTAGGTTACCACACTAGAGGCAAAAAGAATTAGAAGCATAAGGACTGCATTATCAATAAGGATAAAAGAATAGTCAATTTGAGGAAATCTCATCTTACAGCAATACATCCTACCTCCTCTTATTACAACAAGACTTGGGATGGTTGACCTGCTAAACCACAATGGTGCAAATAGCCTAGTGAAATGCTAATAGGAGACTTGGTTCTATGTATTTAAGTAAGTCAGGACGACTTCTACTAACTAATAAATATCAGAATAATTATATGGGCTTGCCCTTGTTTATCATCTCCACTTATATTAGGACTTTACTCACCTATTTGCATCACGCTACATGGACAAGAATAATTTACAAGGCCGTTTTAATTCAAGCAGGGAAAAGATAAACCCAACAGTATTAGAATGAAGTAATATCATGTTATGTCAGATCCTAATTTCACATAAAACCAAATTGGAGGCCATTGCTAAACTAATCTGATAATTTGACGAGTAACATATAGTTCAATTGCATAATATTTATCCCTTATCATCATTAAACACCATAAAACAACTTACCCGTAACTTCAACCAATTTAGTAGTCCATGTTTCTTAGTTTTTTTCTCCTCCTTAAGAGCATCATCAGCTGTTTCAGCATTTCCCTCAAGATTAACATACAAATTGATATTTTCCTCATCTAAGATTAGATCCCGCCTTTTGTATGGAAGGTATGCAAGCTGTAAACAGAATTGATAATTTAAAAATGTACTATTAGGGAAATAAGTAAACAGAGTCTAGTCCTTTGGATTATGTTGAAAACATAATAAGTAAAAGAGTAATTTAGACTCCTGATATCAAAAGAAAGAATTAGGAGAACAAAAATGCAAAAGAAGAAACACCTCTTCTTCCCCAAAGGAATGTCTTCTCTGGGGACCAGGCCGGTTAGGAAATCTTGATGAGTGTGATGCTTTCGAGGAGACCAAAATCAACTTAGTCAACCGTTGAATTCTTCCTAATAAGGCAGCTTTAGCCTCTTCCTCTTGTTCCAATCTGGATTGCAGCTTGACTTGACCATCTTCTAGCTTTACATATCACATCACACCAATGGGAAACCATTCAACTTCAGAACATTGCATTTCACCGAATAACAATTGATCATTGTGCAGTAATTTGACTTCACAATAATCAAACAATTAATTAATTACACTTACTACATTTCCAACTCCACACACAATGCCTTTTAGTAACTACAGAGTAAAATAATTTTAAAACTAATATGTCTATCCTTATACTCAACTTCTGGAAAACATGGTAAGAAGTATTCAGGTTTCAAAATCCAATTGAGAATTTTTTTTTTTTTTTGATAGAACCAATTGAGCCATTTAAAATCATCAAGCATGCAATATATATATATATATATAACATTACCTTTTGTTTTAGGAGCACAATGTCATCTTCCCCAGTATCTTTTGGCTGAACTGTGACAATACCCCTCTTCAGTTGTTCCAACTCTTCCTTTAAGCATCGAATATCATGTTGGTATTTCTTGATAAGTGACTTCTCATCAATTATCTGCAGGTTCGACAGTTTTATTTAGCAAGAAAGGAGAAGATAAAGACCAAAAGATTTAAGAAGATCTCCTCAAAGAGAGGAGAAAAAGAAAAACATCAACTGAGAGTTTTCCACACGTTAAATATGTACTAACAGAACCCCTCCAGAAACACATGATGCAGAGCATCAAAATGAAGACAAGAAGAATAGCTTGTTCCCAAGTGCACGAAATGTAAATACTGATGTGTAAAGACTCTAGTATTTCATTCCAACAAGATACACCAAACTACAGCAGACTAGCATATCTCCAACGAAACCTCCCCTCCTTATATCTCTAGGTTCATCAGATTATTTCCTAGGGTGCTCATAAGAAGACACTTTGAGAGATAAACAGTATAAAATCCACAAAATGTACATACCTTGTTTTGGGCTGCTTGTATTTCAATGTGCTTTGCCCGGTGGGCAAATTTCAATGTATTATGGGTCTCTTCTGCACTACTTGATGAAGGAGTAACTGTGCAAATGAGCTGTATTTCAAATGACAATAAAAATGAATAAACTATCAGTCTCTCGCTAGCAGGTACTGTTAGTACTTTATTTTTAGCTTTTCTGCCTCAAAAATCTATCATGAAATTCTTTATTTTTCTCAGAGAAATGGATGTCTACAGGTCTGCAAATACACGGGGGAAGCCTTACAGATACACGTCCATGACCACTGAGTGAAGACTGAAGTAGTCTGGTCAATTTGGAGTCCCTATAAGGTATGTGGCTAGCTCTCCCTTCAGTCAATTTTGAAATAACCTGTGCAACAAAGATAATCATACTTCAAAACAGGTAATAGCACATAGATCCATGGAACACAACAATGGTGAATTGTCTATACTCAGAAACTACGGAGCGGGATCATTTCTCAGAAGAATGCATTACCAATAAAAAAAATAAGGACAATAAAATAACAATTTAAGGCACAACTGGATGCTGAAGCTCAATGATGAACTGTAAACAATATAGTAAAAGGTCAGGCATGGTAACCATTCATTTGACAAACATATTCAAAAAGTGAAGTCATCAAAGAAAGAAGAGCACCAAGCCCTAGAAAAACATATAAAAGAAAGACTGTGGCACAAGTAAATGGGAACATTGATAAAAGACAGAAAAACCTATCATATTTGATATGGACATACACCAAAAGGTTTCTCACTGAGAAGGAAGATGTATCAGCAAGCCCAAGCATTTGAGAGGCAAACCTTTTGTGAGTCATATCCATATTAATTACTTTAGCTATGAAATATAGCCAAAATCAATGTAAATATATTTTGAAAAATATGGTGCAGCTTCAATATAATGCTCTCTTTACCTTTCTTTTTATTTATTCTTCTCCTTCTTTCCAAACGTATATTGCTAGTTAGCTAGGGTATACATATTTGATTCTTTCAAATTCAGTTATAAGCAACATGTGCTAGTGGCTGGAGCAATTTTTCTCACAAATTCTTCGCACCAAAATTTCAGAGAAAATTGAGTACTTTCTCATGCAGCATCCAAGGTATACAAATGTCAACTGATAAATTCTTATCACTCTCAGCATGATGATCAGTTCAGAAATTTTAGAAGTTATAATATGGTCACAATTAAGCTCACAATATATTGTTGGAGAGACAGACATATCTTTTAACATAACCATTTCAGGATAATCAGAAACACATCAGTGCTTCTTATGCATCTCAATCACCTACGTTTTGCATGTCAGTTGTTTCCTTTCCACAAGTCTGTGCAAGTGAGAACTAGTGTATTCCGAGTAACAATTACAACATTGTCTAACTAATTTAAGAGTACTACTCATGGGCAACACAATAAAAATAAATAACAAGCTACAAGCAAAGGAATGAAAATATGACAGATAATTTCCAGCTATCAAATCATGTATAAGTTTATATAAAGAGACATATATCACTGACAGCAAATAAATGGAGAAGCAATCTAAATAGGCTTGGCTAACAACAAAGTTTGAGACCTCACAGTGCCAAGAGTTAGCAAACTTTTATTGATATAAGATCCTTCCCTCCTTCTCATGCCAATTGTTTCAGCCTTTGAGCTCTCAGAACCAGCCAGATCAATGAGGTTCTGCATGTATAAGTAAGATATAAACAAAAAAAAAGAGTAAGAAATAACAGATAAATGTAAAGCATGAAAATATAATCATTACACATGTTTAAGTATAGGTCACATGTGTGAAGCAAATGAAGCACAACCAACAAATATTAAAATTCTGTTTAATAGTTACCAGTTGTGACAGTGTCACAGCTTCTCCTTCACTATTTTCACCACATGGACTACTCTCTATGGTCTGTACAAGATGGTAAGAGAGTCAAAAAGAATAATAGTAATATCATATATATGCAAATGGGTAGCAGGAGGTATTCAAAGCAATCCAAAGATTGTTAGATTCTGATGTTACACTTTTTCATTCTTGAATTTCCTATTGAAGTTTGAGATTTTATCAGCAATGATCTAGCTGTAATTTAGAACATCTAGGATATAACTTCAATAACAAGCACCCATACTCCCACCCACCGCCACCACCCCAAAAAAAAAAAAAAAAAAAANAAAAAAAAAAAAAAAAAAATCCTTCTCTTTCAAAGAAAAGGAATGAAAGAAAGATAAAAGTGAAGATGCATTATTATAAGTGACATTCTCAAGAGACTTCTGATGGAATGATGCTGGGCATTTACTCAAGAGTTTCTCCATCATGACTCAGTTATTTTTCACTGATATGAATAGTAGGCAATCTGGTTCTGACCCCTCAAAGTAAACTATTAATTAGATGGTTGCATTATCCTAGAGCTTTTTGGTGTACTTATCCCATATAAATACACAGCTTGTGTGGCAAGATGTGAACCCAAAATAATAAGCATTCATAACAATATATTTAGAACTTAATATAAATATCATGTTTGTAACAATTAATTTTAAAACCATAACATTCTTCCTTTAAGGTAGCACAAACCCACCAGGGTAAATATCGTATGGCTCCTGCTGCTGAGTAGGTTGAAGTTTGTGGACCCAACATGTCTATGCTCTGTTATCAAATTAAAATTTTGTCATGAAGGATGGAATGGATCACATTAAATAACAGAAGTCAGTGGTAGGGAATCAAGTAAAGGAACAATCAACATTAATAACCCAATCACAAAGATGATATACAAAGCTAATTTGTTAATATATACTATTCAAATTTAACACTTGATATACTAATTTCTTAAATGCAAGACGTATTTCCCAAAAGAAAATAGCCAAATAAAGTAAAATTAACAAGATAAGTTTTGGGACCTCTTTAGTTTAGAAATTTTTTTCTAATTTCAATTCCCCCTTTTNAGAAAATAGCCAAATAAAGTAAAATTAACAAGATAAGTTTTGGGACCTCTTTAGTTTAGAAATTTTTTTTTAATTTCAATTCCCCCTTTTTCATTTTTATTTTAAGTATTTTTTATTTATGGCACGCTTTTCAAATGGTATTTAGTAACTTGAAACATAAATTCACTCCTCTACAGGTCACATTGTTCTCACTTCAGTGGGAAACACAGAAAACATGCTGAAGTAGTTTTCCCAATTACTAAGTTGGAAAATTGTAAAGAGAATTAATTATACTATATGTTCTTGGTTTCTTGAATAATATTCCAGAAAATTTGTTGTCCACAACCAAACAGGCCCTTGTATCCCATGCTTTTTATAGTGATACTCAATTTGAAAATCACATTAATACTGCCAATTAATGACAAAAGACAGAAGCATAGTATTAAAAAAATAAAAATAAAGAACAGAGTAAATAATTCACAATACAACAAAACTAGCTGACCCCTTTACCTTCTCCAGCTGCTATAAGTGAGAGTGCATGAGCGGGGGAGAGTACAACCTCTTCCTTTATTCCCTCAACAAAGGTGCCCTACATATCAATCAATATATAAATAACAAAAGCCTTTCTTCAAAACATGGATATTTAAAGAACACCAAATAAGTACTCTAACATCCACATGTTTGACTTCTGATCACATGCTAAGGGTTCAAGTTACTGTGCACTACCTATGAAATTAATTTCAAACAACCACACTCCTTCCAAAAGAAAAAGAAAATAATGAAAACAAAGTTTAGGGCCCAACATACATTAGTCAGATTAGTTAAAATTAATTCGGAAATCAACAACTTTTAACTCTACAACAAAGAAAAATAATATACAATAGAAAAAGGGTCAGATAAATCAAAATAAGTACCTGAGCGTCCTCTCGGATTCTTAGGTTCTGTCCGGCTGGATTTAGTAAGTCATTAACTACCTGAAATTTAAAATTAAAAAAAAAAATTAAGAAATAGTAAAGTCGTTGCAAAGTATAAATCAGCATTATCCAGAATTCATTTTATGCTGAATCCAGAGGGAAAAGGCATAGTTAAGTTTGTCAAAAACAATACCAACATGAACATGGCATCTCAAGGAAGAAGCTAGATAACAGAAAGGAACCCACCTCATTGTAGATCTCCAAATACGAAACTCGAAGGAGAAACTCTCGATTTGGAGTCTGGTGTGGAAAAACATCAGGGTTTGCAGTTTCCATAGTAAGACATACAACAAACAGAAGCAAAAGAAGGCTAGCATTTAATGTACCTCTTGGATAATGCTAAAAGTATCTTTCACAGCAAGTGGTATAACTCCAGGCGATCTTTGGTCACCCTGCAAATATGAACATCATGAGCTTATTATGTATCACAGCATAAGTCACCAATCCAAGTTCATAGCTTTATTTTGTCACTATTTTTTGTTGTTGCAACCCCAGACAGCACCAATAAACTTGTCATCCAATGATGTAGCATAAGACATATTATTATGTAGGAGTTAAGGAATGAAAAAAATTTACTATAATTTCCAAGTACACAAACAACTGAGCAAAAGAAGTGAGGCTGGCTTGCAGCCTCAAACTTGTTTAGGATTTATACATTTGACATAACAACTAGCTATTGATAGGGCATTTACAAAGCAATTCAAATCCCAATGGAAACAGGATTTTATTTCAGTAGGCTTACACATATCGCATCCTATCCTAGGGCCAAAGTCGTCACTGCAGCCTAAACTGAATGATGTTGTAAGTCACCAAGTCTATTGAGAAAGTTCATCCTAGAACTTAATATATATCTCCAAAGACTATGAAACTCAGCTACAAAAAATAACTCTGAGTTACCAGTAGATTAACATTTTAGAATAGCTAGCAGTGGCAGTATCATAAAAAAGTAACCCTAACCAAGTACAATGTCATTCAAGGTCCTTAAAAAAATTAAATATGAATGGTATATTTTTCATAAAAATGTAGATGAACAAGATGAAGACAGGAAAATTAAGCATGGTCTCACATGCATTGTATGAGTCTTCCCACTGCTTGTTACTCCATATGCAAATATTGTACCTGTGATGAAACAAAAAAGTAATTGAAATAATAATCATTCAGTATGCCACATCTGCAATCGAGAAAATAATCTAGAAGTTGCTCAGCCACATAACTCCCCAGGCATTGTGATTTTCAATTGGCATGGCTATCTTCAAGAAAAGATAGCTAAAACTATGTCTTTATATCAAGGAAATTGCATGAACTCCAACAATGAGATAAATGTAAATCTACTAGAAATTTACATGCTCCATATTACCCCAGTTGTTTCTAGCATGAGAAATAATAAAGTCCAAATCCACTGGTTAATTTATACAAAGACCAAAATATTATGCTGTATGACTGCTAAGATGTTGAATCTCAAACCTCTGCATGTTACATCATGATCTGGATACCTAATTAAGAAAACATGTGTGCAGTTCCTAAATGGAGAAATCCAACCATAAACTATATGTCTGAATTTGTCAAGTCATAGTTGATGAACAAAATTTGGATATCTTTGACTGTAAATGCATTGCTCATATATATTTTAATGTATCTAACAAAGTCAAAATAACAACTAATACTTTTCAATGAACATTTTCATCTAAATATGAGCTTAATAGCAATCTCAAGCTTAACTGAACCACATTCCAAATTCTCACCCAAATAGTTTACATAAAACTTCTGGGTTTTGTATTATTTCAAAACATACATCCGGAAGCCAATATGTATATCAAGGGAAAAGAAAGGCAGATTGATAACAGCAAATATAGATTTTAAACTTCAACAAAGCTCAATAGGTAGTAAGTAGTAAATTTAATAAATCAGAGCTTATGTAATTTACCATTGATGCCCTCCATAGCACCACCAATAACATGCTGAGCAGCAAAATCATAGACATGACGCGTTGTGGTTGTAGGACCAAAGACACGGTCTAGAACCAAGGAGCAGAAAATTAATGAACTGAGATAAACAACATTGAAAAATGAAAAGAAGAGAGAGAGAGAGAGAGAGATTATTGCATGAGAATGAATTTGTAGTCATGAAAGGAAGATTAAGGCCATATCTTGTACAATTTCATGACATCCAGATAATCCTCCTAGTTTTGGCTTCACCACCTCCAATAAAACCATAAATAATTCCTTTTATTCCCTTTTTTTGCTGCCATCTTCATGAGCTTTTTCTCTCAAATTTTAACGTTTAAACAAAAAAAGTTTCTATTCATAAACGTCAGAATTGCATATTTTACCATATGCATATGCTATGGACGGATTATACTCGTTACGCACTATAGTTTCTCCATCAGCATACCATGCAATCTCCTCTCCTTGACGTATTTCTCTTGGACTGTCCATACAAAGACCTCAATCAATTTAGGTGTCCATAGAGTAAACTCGTAATGATGATATATGATTTAAAAGCAATACTCACTTCAGTGGACGAAATCGGACTGTTACTGTGACATTTTCTTTTGCTCTTTCTGCATCTAAAGGCACACTTTCTGAGTAAAAATACTGCGGCTTACTTCGAGCTGATGAGGACACAGGCGAGCTCTGACCATCAATGGATGTTTCCACAAATTGTTTAGAAGACGATGTAGTGGAAGATGATGGTGAATTAGTAGCTTTCAAACTGCTCAATCCAAATCTTTTTGACTTTACACCTTGCTTTGATGCCATTGCCACTTCTAGTCAAACCTTCAACACAATTAAGGAGAGGGAAGGGGGAACTACAGTGTCATTTTAAAATCAGCATCAAATGTTAATTTCTTTAAGATACTAGCGTTCATAAGCCAAAAAAAAAAATTCGGGGTGGGGGCGGGGTTTAACGTTTACTCCAATTCCACCAACCAACGCATTGACAAAATTGTGCCCTTGAAATCAATTAAGAGACCAGCTTCAAATTTGGGTAGTCCTCCAATACGCAGTGTCTGGTTGATAGTGGATGATTTGTGGGACAAGGGAAAAAGTGGGGCGCGGCGGGGTTTAACGTCTACTCCAATTCCACCAGCCAACGCATTGACAAAATTGTGCCCTTGAAATCAATTAAGAGACCAGCTTCAAATTTGGGTAGCCCTCCAATATGCAGTGTCTGGTTGATAGTGGATGATTTGTGGGACAAGGGAAAAAGAATCAAGCAATATTTCTGGTCTTATGAGCTCACTCGGCCTCCAATAGAAGAAACAACCCCAATAAACCGAGCTTACTCTAAGTAATTTAAATTTCAATAGCTGTCGCTTTATTACACTGATAGCAAGAAAATAGAACAAAACATGACTCCAAAGCGGTTCTCTTTTATTCCTCCATCTACTTAACTACAGAAAATAAAGGAAAAAATATCGAAAGTTCGTACTTCGCACTGCTTCAGTCAACCAGTACAGTACGTCTTCAAAGTCTCTGTCAAAATGCAGGAAAAAAACACGGACAAACAGAGAGATAGAGAGAGAGAGACAGAGAGCTTGTTCAATTACTTCCTTATTCGAGCATTCCGTTATTTGAAGCAGCGAAAGGGGAAATTACCTTGTTTTCGTCCCAATTTTTCTCAGGAAACAAGTAGAACCTCTAAAGATAAGATTAGAATATTCACCTTAAATAAATCAAGCGCGCATTGTAGAGCAATGCCGTATCATGCGTAGAAAGTGAGAGTAGAGAAAGATCTTGTTCGAAGCCAGAGACAGATAGATCCAAAAAGAGAGAGTCTCCGACAGTAAGCGAGTCAGTCAGTGAGTGTAGAAATAAAACAGCATCAGCATCATCATCATCACCATGCATCAATTACAGAGAGAAAAGCTCGGAAAATAGAGGGCTTTTGCAATATTTTGAAAGCTAATTAGAAGTTGGCTAGGCCTTCCTTGCCTTGGAAGCGATGCCCTTCATCAAAGCGAAACCTCATTTTCAATCCAACCTTTAGAGAGAGAAAGTCTGGTACATTTACGCAAATAGTGTATTTGATTAGATAAAGAAAAGGTGAGAAAGTAAGCGTTGTTAGTAAACACAGAGACAGAGACAGAGACAGAGAGGGAAGACCTGGTGTGTGGTACAATTACAAAGACTCAAGTGGAAGTGGGGGTGTCGTGTAAAATTTCCACGAATCTCGTTTACTTTCTCTCTCTTGTTTTTCCTTTTAGCGCGCAGAGCTGCTGGAGTACACGGTCACGAGAGTCGCGTGCGACAAGCTACAACAGCACAACAACGAGACGCTGGGTGTTATTAGCCATTAGGGGACCAATAGCAGTAAGATACGTCTCCACAGGTGGAATTTAGGTCATTATTTAAACAAATATTTTCTTATTCATCAATTCAAGAGAAAAAAGATAACAAATCGCAAAATTAGTTTGGGATTTTTAAAAAATAAATGTGTTTAACATTTACTATATTCTTAGTTAAAGATATTTAAAAATATAGATGTATAACACATATTTTCTTTTTATCCTTTAAAACTTTTTTTTTAAAAAAAATAGGTCTTGAATATATGAATACCTTCCTCCACACCAAAAAAAATAAAGAAAAGTTACTCTTAATTTATTATATGTGTAAATATACTGTAGGTCCTTGTAATTTGGACGAACTTAGAATCAAGTTTTTATAGTTTTTTTTTTT
>QAOA01007318.1:459020-473495 GCA_003255065.1 Cercis canadensis | reverse complement strand
AAAAAAAAAAAACTTGTTGATGAGGTTGTTTAGCTAGCATAAATTAAAATATAGAAAGATAAAATGATGTTGATAAGAGGAAGTGGTGAAGAAAATCAACCTTTACGCTGTATTCCCAAAACACAAATGTTGGAGTTGGACTTTTTACAAGACGTATCTAAACAATGTATCTGCTTTAGTGGTCACAATTTTTGACTTCACGAACTGCGAAAATAAAACAATAAAGATTGCCCTCAAATAAGACATTGTTACTAAATATTTCTAGTTGTGATTTCTAACAGAGGAGAAGAAACCTAGTATTCCACATGATATGCATTTGAGGAAATATAATATAATATAATGCATGAGTATGTATACTATTATCCAATAAAACAAAAAATGAATAGGAGTAATCTAATATTAATTATTCGATGTTATCAATTATCATTATTTATGTGTAAGAAAGTATAATCATGAATATGTTTTTTTTTTAATCTCTATGTCTAGAATCAAATAATATTAATATAACTCTACAGTTTAGTATGATAGTTCATTCAATGTAAAAAATCATCTTTAAAATGAACATAAAAAATAATAATATTAATGCGAGAAAGTTGACACGAATTTAAAAATTTTTAATTTTAGTTATTTATTAATAAAAATATACAACTTGTAATTTTTTAACATAAGTTTGTAAATATTTAATCTTTTTAAAAAAAGGACAATTTACTATGACTTTTAGAAACATACATTATTATTAAAACAAATTTTACAAAAAAATTTAAAAGAAATTACAAATTGTATCAATATATATTATTTTGCAAAGGAAACACACCATAACACAACCCGTAATTCTAAGAGAGAGAGTAAATATGCGGCGGGGCCAGTCAGGTCAACGGGAATGGAAATTTCATCTTTTCCCAACTTTCCAGGGGTGGAGCCCAAAAGATGCGCCAGAAAAAGAAAGCGAAATATTCAACTTAAAAACATATTTTTTTATGTCCCAACCAAATAAATTTTTGACTTTTCTCAGGTAACATATAAATATGTAATATTAACCAATGAAGGTTGGCATGAGTGGAAAGGATTCTGATCGCTTAAACAAGTGATCTCGAGTTTGAGCTTTTGTGGATACATCAAACTTTATTGGAATAAGTTTTTGCTTTAATAGTGCTCGATCATACTTTAAAAGATTAATCTTAAGCAATGCTTGGAGATACCTTGATAAACAAAAAAAAATATATATATATATATGTAATATTTTTTTTAACGTGATAACATTAATTATTATTAATATAAAAATATTTAATTTTAATTATTTATTTTTAACTATTTAAATTAAATATTTTTATATTAATAATTATTATACTATCAAATTAAAAAGTTATTACATAACTTCTATGTTATAACTATTTATAAATTGTTTATATTAAAAATGAAAAAAGGGGCGTTAACAACTTAACATGACTCATGAGCAAAGACTACACAAAATGCAGTGTGCATGCAAATCTTATGGGGAGAATGCGGCAAAAGAAATTTTTTCAACACACAAGAGAAATAATAAACATATAGGCAGACAACGCGAATTCACAATCAATAAATATTAAGATTAGTTAGTCCGTAGAAATATTAGTAGTGATAAATTTATGTATTTTACATGAAGTTAAAAATTTAAGTTTTTGGGCTATCATATAATTAAAAAATATTAAAATTATCTAAAATAATAAGATGAGGTGCATCAATATAAAAAGTTTTTAATTTGATTATTTTTAGTTATATTTTATCAGTAAATAACTACTAATTATAATGTACTATGTCTTAAAGCAAAAATAATATATTGACCATCAAAAAACGTAAAAACAACATATCTGACTCGTAAATTTGTTATTAAAAAATAATTATGTAATATAATACCTAACATCATCCTTCTAATATATTTATTTTTTTGTACCACAAGTTTTTATCTTATTGGTTCAAATTCTTAATATAATATTAAATAGCTTACGCGGAGTGTCATCCTTTAAGTTTATGAGTTTTGTGTTTAAACTTAAAGTTATAACTAAAATATTAAAAAAAATTCTGAATATAATAAATATTTTGTTCTAAATCTATAACATTCTTCTTCGGTGGGACACAGAAAGTGTGACATTGCCTAAAGAGTATAACATTTTTTAACATAAAAATTATCCTATATAATTATTTTGTTCACCAAATTTAATTTTGTTTATTTTAAAATATTATCCACTCTTAATAAAATTTAAATTTAATATTTTCATTGAGTATCTCCTTAAAAATATTAGATCATCAATCATGTATAAATAGAGGGTTGAATAAAATTGGAGAGCAATATAAGTTTATTCTATCCCATTGGTGTAGCATAAATTCAATAAATTATCAAATTACATCCTCTTAATCATGTTTGCGGGTCCTTAATAAAATGATTAGAAACGTACTTAATAATAATAAAAATAAAAATAAAAATAATAAACNGTTTTGGAAAAAATTTCTTAGGGGTGTTACTTTTGTCAACCTCTCTTTATTTTTGGAGGGTGCAACTAACAATTAGAGAAGCAGAAAGGTGTTTATACTTTATACTTTGCGTCCTCATCAAAGAATGATAAATATACTTCTTTAATGATAAAACGACAAATGATTAGACTTATATAACAAGATGTACTTTAGTCGAAATTATCAATTATAGGTCACAAAATATATAGAGGGCCATTATTTTTATATTCTAGTTTGTTTATGTTACACATTTTTTAATGTTTAAACATGATATAAACTAAATTATTTTTATTTAAAAATAATTTTTTTAAAAAATTTAACTAATCATAATATTATTTTTAACTCTTATTAATTGTAGCTTCATTTTTAGTTGGAAATAGAATATATAATTAATACTTTTTTTTAAAAAAATATTTTTAAATGAGAGTAATTTAGTCTATATCATATTTAAACATTATAGAAAGTGTGACATTAACAAATTAAAGTGTAAAAATAGCAGCTCCTATTGATGAAATACCTTCTTTTTCATAATGGAAAGGAAGACTTTTTAGATGACATGAAGAAACAAAATTCATTAGGTAAACATTGTTCATTTGTTCTCCCTTTTTAATGAGGATCGCATCAAAACATTTCGAGATTGCAAGTGTATACATGATGCACACAATTAAGTAAATGTAATTTAGGAAACTAAAGCTCGTCATTTAATATAGGAAAAAATATATATACTGTTTGTAAATTCCTTAATTTCATCTTTTATTAGGGGCATTAAAGTAAGACCACATAAAAAAAATTGAAACTCCTATATCAATAAAATGGATTTGTTTTTCTAATCTGTATAAACCATGGTGAGAAATGAACTAGAGAGAAACGGGTTTTGTTATAAAAATAGGAATACATATTTGTTTTATTTATACTCACTCATCCATATCCACAAGAGCTACCGTTCTTCTTTTTCTTGTTTTGGAAAGATAATTATAGAAAACAAAAGGAACCATAGAAATCTAAACCCCTTTTAGCTTTTGGCTAGATATGATATACCGCAAACCTGGTCCAGTTTTTCTTGGCCCTGGAACACAATATAGAACAACCAGCACTCATTTGCATGCTGCTAATTAGCTACAATGGCATACCAAAATTATACTTCTTCGTCCTTACGAGTCCAGTGTTGTATACTTTACCCGTTGAACTGATTTTTTTTTTATTTTTACTTCCAAGACATTAAAATTTGTTTTCGGTTTATTTTTGGACTAAACCATTCTCTTAAGTCATATCCTATATACCACACTAATGGAGTGGATAAAGGCTGTCCGCACCAACCAACCACTGATTTTATGCAAAGGGGTTACTTTAGTATTGGATACTTCTGCCTTTTAATTTCCTTTTGAAACAGTTATAATCTAATGATTAACCATGTGTGTGTTTGAAAGGGGGATGAGAATCCCCACGCCTGTGTTGGGGTCTAGTTTGGTGTTGACTCCTCTTAATAATCTTTCATCTTATAAACCCATTTCTTACCTCACTTAATCTCAAAATTGTTTTTCTTTATTGTCCTCGTAGCTGTTATTTTCATTTTATGTTTAGTATATATATCATCATTAGTTAGTTTTATTTTATTTTTTATGGAATTTCCTTAATTAATTTATTGGCCATCGACTTAGGTTTCAACTGTCTTCAATTCATCATATCAATTAAGAAACCTTAGATTTTAATTTTTAAGTTAACATATTCCAAACAAAAATGTGGAGTCCACATAATTAAAACACAGCTAAAGAGAGAGATGATCAATATATCTCTCAAAAGATGACATGTTTATGCCAACCATATTCAACCACTCCTCGGCCATGGCATCTGTGTGTACTTTAAGCTTTCTGTTAACGTACACTATCATAAACTGGGGTCCCAATACCATAAAACTTTTCGTTAGAGATATTAAAAAAATAAATTTAATTTTGTACCTTAATTTTATGAGATACATCACTTCGCCACCTTGGCTCTTCACATTATTATTTCTTGTACAGCTCCAACATCTTTTGTTTACTACATTCATGAATTATATAAGTCATAACCTTTATTTCCGCTTGGCGAATCCCAGTTTCTTTTGGTATTTTAATCCGTCAACTTTATGCAGTTGCACAAACGTATACCTGATTTTTTTGAACCTTTCCTCAAACATTTGCACTATAATACAAAGCAATACACGACATTAGGTGCATGGTAAATGTATATAATAATGTTCTTGAATATTATATTATATATGATAAAATAATGATAGCAATAATTAATTGATTGATTACAGTGCCTGTACTAGATGATACCAACCACAATATAAAATACGAAGTTTCTAACTTATCACTCATTGCGGTCGCATATGTCCACCATGGCATTTTTGTCACATTCATTAGCACAGCAAGATTCCTTTTCTTGTTTCTGTTAAGAGACTGAATTGGAAGGAGAAAGAAAGATGAGAATGTGGAAGTTGAAGTGCCGACAAGTGAGAAGCACCGTGAAGCCGGCCACATTTTGGCCGCTTTGGCAAATTTTGCCATTGAAAGGGATAGATAGACGTTAGGTCGCTGTTAAAGAGGACTATGGAATCAGATAGTATGTTGAAGTAGTTCTTATTTTTAAATTATAAAATTTCTTAATCAAGAATGGGCAAGAGTGTCGGAAATGGATATTACTCAATTGATACACCACACAAGAACCTAGTTTGAAAGCAATGGTTATGCCAAGAGATTTACACCTAATTAATAAAGTTAAAACGGGAAAGAAAAATAATCATTTTGAAACCAGTGCCTTTGAATTGCATACTATCTAAACCAACTTTGACGGATTAGATAATTTATTATTTTCATTATTATTAGTCTTATTATCATTATAATTAGGTCGAACTGCCATTTTTTTTTGGCACACAGGTAGCGAAAAGAAAGTAATTAATTACAACGACTACTAATATCTAAGCTGAATACGACATTTTTCAAGTAGAAGTGTTTACAATCAGAGTTGTATGATTGTGTTAGTCACAAATTGAGTGTCATTTTGGATTTGAGTCCTTTCCAACTCCCCGTAAGCCAAACCAAGCTTCCCCCTCCTAATCAAATATACATGCTGAAGCAGGGTGAAATGTCAGTNAATTAATTACAACGACTACTAATATCTAAGCTGAATACGACATTTTTCAAGTAGAAGTGTTTACAATCAGAGTTGTATGATTGTGTTAGTCACAAATTGAGTGTCATTTTGGATTTGAGTCCTTTCCAACTCCCCGTAAGCCAAACCAAGCTTCCCCCTCCCAATCAAATATACATGCTGAAGCAGGGTGAAATGTCAGTTAGATCACAATATCAAAATTATCTTATTTGGAAGAGAAAAAATGAATTAAATGCACAACACGAGACCACAATAAAATCTATCACATATTTTCGATATCTGATGTCATTCTTAACAAGATAGGCCCAAAACTTGAACAAGGGCGGCTGATGACAAAGACCTGAATTTCCTCCATATGAACCATTTCTTGCGAATTTCCTCAAACTGTTATGGATGAGTTCATCTCGTTGAGTATGTGGTAGTATCTATTATGCTCTGAAGTGTGTTTGAAGCCAGGAAGAAAATCTGAAAAGAATCTTAGAACTGCAGCAAGATGTTGCGAGTCATTGGTAACAAATGCCGCTTCTAGAAACAATGATGGCCGAACAGTATCCACCTAAAAATAATTCTCCCTCTTGTTAGCATTGCACTTTCAGTTTGAGTCAAATAATAAAAACAAGCCTAGTAATACTATAGAAATATAAATGTATTACTACTACTAGTAAAAAGAACAAGTTGCACTACTACTACTATATAAACTCATGAGATAACTGCAGGTTGCAGCACCAGCGTCCTCAAAATCTGTCACCACTCACCCGACTTTCTTTTTGGCATTCCTAATTATTTAAAACACTACAGATCAACTTTCTAGGCCAGGAGTTGGCACAGTAGAAATTACCTTGTACTTCCGCACATAACGTAATGCTTCAAGGTAGTAGCCATCTTGCACTAGCAACAATACATAATCATGATGTAAACCAAGCTGTCTTAGCATATCCAGACCCAGCTTCCTAGTTTGGGTATTCTGACGGCCAGACTCTAGAAGTTGTAATGCCACTTCCTTAGAGGGCTCCAGAACCTGTAACAGAAAAGGATATGGTCTCAGCATGAAAATAATCATAGATTAGCACATGAAGGCTTCTTTCTTCCCCAAGAATAGACAAGAGATTTGGAAACCTTGTTTATGATAAATAACCCAAGTTCTGCATATCGCTCAATGCGGGCCAGCAGTTGTATGATCAATACATACAGATTCGGGAGTACTCTAATCTTTTCCAAATTGGCACTGCAACAATGAACAAAAAGCTTTCAGGGGACTCGTTCAAAAGGGCTGGGGTTAAAAGTGATGATCAAGAAAACAGATATAGCACTATTTCAAGTGGCTACCTGGTTCAACAGACCTAATATGTTTACAGAACTATCCTGAATCAGAGTTCTGAGTACAGGTTCTGTGCCTTATTAACCTGAATCATGCCAGTAGGTTATGACTTTTCAGAACGTGCTATGCTCTCTCTTCACTCAACTTCTTTACTTACAAAGTATAATAGCTATTAGTCTATTAGAATTGATATTATTGGTTTTGAACTCACAAAATGCTAAGTTTTTGTTCTGACAACAATTATTTATTATTTATTGACTTATGATACATATTTGGAGGAGAATTATAACCTGAGAAAGAAATTTTCTTTAGATATGCCTGGTTTGACAATTGAAAAGCAATAACCTGATTAAGTCTGATGGACAGATGGTATGTAACTATATTTTACATAGGAAGCTTTGGATACCAGTATGAGAAGATTGATAGAAAGGGAATATCAAAACTCAGACCAGACTAGCAATCAGTGTGAGTCTATGATAATGCTTTCAGTTCAGGGCCAAACAACTTTTAAACTAAAAATAATAGCATACCTGTGTAGGAACTCAACGAAGATAGCAACCAAGTAAGAAGGGTCTCCAACCATCTCTTCATCAACGGGAGCAAAGACAAAGCTGTACATCTCATCTGGTGAAATTGCAGGAGAAGTTAGTTGGGACTCCTCTTGCCCAGACTGCAGAGATGACTGCATAAAATGAGCATCATGATCTTCAGTGCTTGGAGAGTTCTCTCTGTCCACTTTATCCCCAACTTGGGCCTCACCCTCAGAATCCACACTTGAAACAGTTGAAGGTTTGTTAAGAGATCCACTGTCTACTCTAGCAGCAGATTCATGTATAATGGATTTTCCAAGTGCATCTGCATCTATTGCAGATACATCAGCACCAGAAACTTGGCTACCAGAATGTTGTACACCAGATACTGATGTCTTCTCTGGTTTCAATCCCTTGAGATAGCTACCAGTTTTGATTGAATGAGAGTAAGAGGTGACTATTACATGTATAGCCTTGGCAACCACAGATATGGGCCTATGCTCTAGAATAAGTGTGCGTGTTATACCCAAGCACAATTGTTTAGCCTGAAAGAGCAGAAATGAGGTGAAGTTTTTAAAAAATCAATGCTTAGCTAATTCAAACCAAACAAAAATTTGGTGAAATACTATAGAAACCGAAGTTCAAAACCACTTGAAAGATATTTCAGGTAATATCAATATAACTCTATTTCCTTAACATGGTTGGACAAAAAAAATCTTTCCAGAATCTAAACACTCAAAGCCATGCCAAAGGAAGCCTAGTGGTGGCTAGTGATGACAGGTAGACTTCGTGGCAGAGAAGAGGATTTATACTTTTCAACTTGATGCTTTTCTTTTCTTTGATGCTAAATCTGCAATGAATTATAGGCTAGGATTCAGCAAGCCTATAGTCAATATAATTAAACTTGCCAACTGCGGGCAAATTAAAAAATTTACATTATGGGTCAAGTCAGCATTATATATGAACTAAGCTAGGTTTCAAGCATGAATGTTTTTACAGCCCATACTCACGAGACAGTTGCTACATTTTTATGGTCAAATTCCAGTCGCAAACAAACTATTGGACAACTGACATTGTTAAGTTTGTTTAAATCATGACAAAACAGCCATTGCCAATTGCTGCACTACAGCACCCTGAAGAGCCAATCAATAAAAGAATAGAAAAAGTGAAGCAGGGTAAAGATACCTTGTTAGCTTCCAACTTTCGCCTCTGCAAGAACTCTAATACTGATGGAACCTCCGAGCTACTGGCAGAAATTGCCTGCAAGATAGAGTTATTCGTTGAAAGAACTTTTCAACACACACTAAATTTGATATTGGTGCATGCATGAACACAATAACTTACCTCTAAGTCTAAATGTATCTTCCATAATAACTTATTGGCCACATCGCATATGAGGTCAGGAACTAAAAAAGTCCATGTATCAGGATAGGTAACTGATTCATGATGGCTCAGAAAATTAGCATCTGAACTCTCGGTTTCTCTACCACTGGATCGAGTGGAAGAAGAACTGGACCAGGGGAAACCCCTTATTAATAGAGGAAGTGGTGCTGATATTGGAGCTCGAGAATCTGCAAATATATCATATAGTATAACAACCTTTGCTTCAATTTGATGAATAAGAAGTACATTGTCAACTGCACTCACAGCAATCCTGCTTGAATAAATTGGCAAAGAACCCTGCAAATATTCTGAACATCAGTTTTGTAAAATGAAGAGCATAGTACAGTGAAGAATTGCACAACTACAACAATCATGTGAGATTCAGGACAAAAGTGTGTCTGTCCCAATATGCATCGAAGTAAAATGTCTTCCAACACTGTAGTCAATCAGCAGAAACAGAATGTTATTGGGACAAACATGATCACTCTTAGTGTTGTCAAGTTGCATATTTCTAAAAGTATAAAGGGCTAATTCTCTATATTCCTGATTAAATTGTCACAGATTGTTTGCCTCTAACTAAATCTTGTCATGAACTTATTCTTAATTTTATTTATATTTCATAAACATAAAATTTGTTTTATCGAAAGGAAGAAAAAACCCATAATTGTAATACTGGAGACCGGATCTTGAGTACTAGTTTTATTTTATAGCAGTTTTATTTGCTCCATATCATATTTTAATTATTGATTTTCCAGTATCATCAAAATAAAATTGAGAAAGAAAAAAATCACAGAAAATTGGCACTTATTCAAAATAAGTTCTTTAAACTTTTATAGGAGAATTAAAATAGTAAAACATTAAGGAATAAAAGCATAAATCTACCTGCTGTATCACAGCATCACGGTATAGCCTATACGAATGCAGTAGCATAGCAACTCTATCAATTTGCAAGCAGTATATCCGACCATAACTGTGGATGATCATAACAAAACAAAACAAAATTCAATTGTCAATAATATGAATAATGGTCTCAACATGATGAAGTAAATAACTGATACCTACACAGTGACAATAAAGATGTCTTCAGCCGCTAGAACAGGCTTACTATTTGCCTCATATTTGGCCATAACCATCTCAAATCTTGGCAAGCGAACAATATCTGCAGATGAAATCTTGACAGAAATATATTGCTGAATTAGGCAACAAAAAAACACAGGAACAATATAAGGTGACATTCAAGTAAATTTGGCCGTTAGCCGTGATACATGTCAAGATACATTACACAATACTCATATCAAGGATCATAACAGAAGCTGCATTGATACATGTCATTCTTTTTGCATCATATTGATTTTTAATCCAGTCGCAACAAAACCATATGATTTTTTAGTTACTAAAATGAAATAAAAATATTGAGTTGTATATTAGTGAATTGATCCAGATATGCTCTGTCCAACTATGCTACTGAGTTTTTTCCCTTTCCATTTGTGTAGTCATTCACCATCATCCATCACAAAATACTTCCGTGTAAATCATATATTAAGCAGGGAAGAAATAGATATTTTACACTTAGCAGCAAGTAATCACAATTAATTAGTATGTCTACAGGTATCTCTCCATCCCCAAAGAAAGAAAAAATTATAAATCCCAATTCACACATTAAAAAGCTTAATGGATCTTGTCTGGGTATTTGACAATACAAAATACATGCCACAAATAGTGAAGACATTCCTGGTTTAAAATATATGAAGAAGAAAAAAAAGAAGCAAATAATATAGAACCTGTACCTGAAATCCATGGAACGTCTTGCACTGCATTCCAGAAGCAAGAAGAACCAAGCGACTTTCATGGGTGTAAACATACCAACTCACATTCAATTTCTTTGTCTCCACCAATTGCAGTGATTTTGAGTCAGAATTATATGCGTACAAGTCCAATCCACTGTACAGTAATTGTATTTTAGTAAGAAAATTAGAAAAAGAAAAAAAAAACAAGATGAGAAGAAAAAATCTTTGTGGAGTTGTGCCATAATTGCAGTTGTTTGGTGTTAATAATACTCTAAAAATTCATACTTTATTTTACAAAACACACCAAAAGAGAAAACATACTACTATAAGATTGCAGATTTCCAACTAGTAAATATACTAGCCTTTGCTGAGCCAATTTTCTGATTGGGTTTGGGCATGTATTTCATAAATTAATAAACATGATATCAACAGAACAGACTAAAGAGATAAGTTAGCTATACCTGGTCTTAACAAAAACAACATCACACAGATGACTGTCCGTCCAAAAAAATCCAAGTATACTTTCTGATTCTGGCCTGCATTTATGACTAAAAGTTCCCCCAGTCTCTCTATCCCAAAACTGTATCTCATGGTTTGTTCGTTGGATTGCTATGACCTTTGAATCTAAAGAATACCGAATAGATATAATAGGGCCTTCGCTTATTGAATCAGTGGTGGGACCAACATGAGGATCAAAGGGAGCAACTTTCCATGAAAAGACCTAGGCATCAAAAACCAAAAAAATCCACATATTGTGATTCAGAATTGAACAAGTTTAAACTTAACATGTAAATGGCACATCATTTTGGTAGAATTCAAATTTCAAACAAGCAGATGTACAAAAAAAAAAAATTTTGAACATATCATATTACCTGATCAGATGTTGGGGAGAGTAGTAACTTATTTCCATCATCATAAAATAATCCCCTTGATCCAGGAATATCGCACTGTAGTGGTGGATACTGAATATAAGTATGTGAAAGGCCACTGGATCCACTTAGACCTATATTAGGCTTCGAACTTGATGCTTTTCCAGACATATTGCTAAGTACCGTTTACACTTTGGGAGAAATATATGGCACACTAAGACAATAAACTGCAGTAAACCTCTGAAAATTATTTACACTTACAGAAGATAAGAGAATAGCATATAGTATTAACAAAGAAATATATGGAAAGGCTTCACCCCAAAAAGTTACAGTACCTTTCTCTTAAGTTGACAAATGAAAATTTCTTACGTACATGCTTCTCTGCATAGCCTCCAATCTTTGCAGTTTGACTATTAAATGAACCAAAACAATGACGAACAACTGGTCCACACTTAAACCTTCTTTTTGAGCTGTTTAGAGCAATATTTTTTTTTTTTTTATAAGTAAGATATATGTCGAACAAAATGCCAAAAGAGATATGACATTTATACAGTAGACACAAAGCATCAGGGTTCAGACGGCAACACAGGGGGAAAAGACGAAGTTAATAGTCTATAATCAGAAACCTAGAGACTTTTAAAAAGACCTCTAGAAGAAAAGAGGCCAATCATGATCCAATTGAATTAGTTTTGCAGAAGAGGTGTCTCATCCGTCTTTCCAGAGAATGTTGCTTAAAGAGAAAAACATGCAAGGGAATTTTTCTTAGAATGTAAAAGACAATATTTTATATTTTTCATGCAATGGCAACATAAAATTATAAGCTATTAGTTATGTCAACTCAACTGTAGAATATCATACCATATTCTGCATGCAACTTTTTAATGCAAGAAATTCCTTCACACAAACATCATGCTCAATCTCTGGAACCTTTGCTGCAACACAGCTCCCATAATTTTTTGCCTATTAGATTGGATTTAACGAAATCAATTTATATTCAACTATTAAACCAAAGAAGACAGAGAACAAAGAAGGCAAAAAGCAAGCAGTCATTAAACAGCCCATCCTCTCACCCTCCCAACAACAAGCAGCCTTGATAATACTCGCATTTTTCACACATATCTATAGGTTAAAAACATCAAACTCGGTTATTGAAACTTAAAATGATACAATCAAGTCAACTGTTTAGTTTAAGTACTGAGTTCAGATCATTATTCTGAACATAGACTATGGAAATCTTTAGACAAATTTTAATTAGTCAAACTTGATATGTAATAGAAGATTGTCCTACAGAAACAGAGCTCTAAGTTTTACCAGATGTCTTCGCATCACAACTTACATGCCCCAGAATGATGTAATCCACAGGTTCTTTGAGTAGTTTGAGTATGTAATGAAAAACCACATACTTGATAGTTCTGAGTTTAAGATAAAAACAAACCTGAGAAGCACAATTCATCAAAATGCGCTTGAGAGAGGAAGTAGTATTCTTTTCCTTCATGTCCACAATACTGCAATACATGTAGAGTCAAGAAAACGTTATTACCTGTAACCTATCAAAAAGAAGGAAACACACACGCGCAATTATAAACAACATATTAGCACTTGGCAATTTTTTCAATTATGCATGGAAGTTTTAATATCCTTCACCAAGCTTTTGGATACAACTAATCAGAGGATTTTCTCTATGTCACTGAAACAGTAAGACACAACAATGCATGCACAGGTCTCCATAAAAAACAGTCTGAAAAGTGCAAAGCTGAAATCCCTGTGTCTGGATTTTCTGTTTTAAATGTAAACATAAATGCCTGTTTATTAAATTGCGCCTAGTTAGTTGGTATAAGAGTTATGTTTCAATCAGTGCAAAAGAGTTTCAGGAGACAGAGAATGCAAGAGCTATTAACTACAACTAGAGATAGTTAATCGTTAAGAAAAAATAACAGAAATAACAAGGAAAAGCAACCCAGACATAATTGGAGTGAAGCAAATGGGATGTTACTAGATGCAGAGAGAAATATGTGGTGCACTTTGCAAGAGTAAGGGAGAAATTATGTGGTCCTTATCTTGTTTAACTATATACAATTCCTGCCAAACACATCAAAAAAACAATCAGAAAAAAGAAGAAGAAGATATTACACACTGGGCATACTACTTCAAGCACTGTTTTCAATTAATTAATCAAGGAAAACAAATATTTTAGTGAACCAAAGTAATTTCATCTAAATGCTGCCCCTAAAGTACAAAACTCAGAAAATCTCTGACTCCTTGCTCTTTAACAACTACAGGAAAGTCAGGAAACCATTTTCGTATAGAAAGAAAGAAAAACCTGCAGAAATTAGGGAAGAAAGAGAAAACTCCTTAAACTTCGGCCATGGTGGATCCAGCCCCTGCAACACAAGCAGAGATCACGAAGCGCGCTTATTGGGTTTGCGAATAGATAATCTTGTAATGATCCAGTCTAGGCACTACCTAACAGTCTCCGTTAGAACCTAGAACATTAGTGTGTTTTTGGTTTAACGCTGCTGCTTACCCTTTAGGATGATTAAAATAAGGAGGTTTTTTTTAGATATTTTTAATATTTATGTAGTAATAACTAATAAATGAATGACATGTGTACAAATTAATTATTTTTAAATTTATTTAAAAAATTAAATAAATTATATTTTATATATAATAAAATATAAAAATTATGTATGTTCGTCACATCAGTATAATATGATATATTTACGTAATATCATAGAATCCCTGTTAAAATAAATAAGGGGAGAAGAAATGAAATGAATAAAAATTTATAATTTTATAAATTTATTTTTATTTATAAAATAAATATATTTAATATAAATTTAATAATATTATTTAAATATTGTTTAAAAAAAATTTTAAAAAAAATAAATAAATGTATTATAGGAAATTACTCTTTTTTTTAAACCCCTCCAAAACATAAAAATGAAGGTAAA
>QAOA01007318.1:418256-458674 GCA_003255065.1 Cercis canadensis | reverse complement strand
AAAAAAAAAAAAAAAGAGAATTTGAGGTTATTTATTAATTTTTTTAATTTTAAACTTTTAAATAAGGATATAAACATATTTATTTATTTTATTTTTTCTCTTTTTTTCCTAACTTTTATTCCCAAATAAATTCTTAAAAAAAATAACTATCATCATAATAATTATAAAATTTTATGATACTAGAATATGTTATATTATATTGATGTAATAAGTATATATAATTTTTATATTTTATTATATATGAGATATAATTTATTTTATTTTTTAAATAAATTTAAAAATAATTAATTTATACATGTAATTTATATATTAATTATTTTATATAATATAATATACTATATAAATATTAAAAATATTAAAAAAAAAAACCTCCAAATAATAATACAGCTGCTATATCTATCAGTGGGCCTGAAATAAGAAAAAATTGTCAGTTTCTTACGGTCTGGCCCAGGAACTTTTATACTTCTACAGATATCAAATTTGGGCTAGCCTCCTTTCATGGACAAGCTCAGGGCCCAGTGATCTTTCGCAATCAGTTTTTGTTGTTCACGTTTTGATCGACTTTCCATCTCAATATAACAAAAACATTGGTTGAATTTGACTCTATCTATTTATATTAATAAAAAACAATTCAAGACAGAACATCACTATCTGAATGGTGGACTAGAAAGGGAGATAATGGGCCTTATTGGGTCTCCGTTCAGGTTTTACAATTCAAGACAGAACATCACTATCTGAATGGTGGACTAGAAAGGAAGATAATGGGCCTTATTGGGTCTCCGTTCAGGTTTCTGTAATGACGGGCTCGAACTCAGCCTGCTTAGTGCTTACACGTGCTCTTTCTGAATTCTAATTCTAATGGGTGTAATGTGAAACAAAATAAGTTAGAAAACTGCGCCTGATTCCTTTGTCGGTGGAATAAGCCCAATTCCTTTTGTTAACAATTACCATATATGTTCAGTATTACAGAAAAAAACAAAAAACCATATATGTTCGGTAGCCAAAGAAACAAATTACAATATATGTTCATCGTATTGTCATATTTCTCCTTGAAATTTGGCATTTTACCTTTCTAAATGGAGCAAATTTCATTCACGTAAGGTACTTTATTGGAAATTTATGATAAAAATGTTCGCTGCAATATTACCCAATGGCCCATGCCATAAACCACTATGTGGTATTGGAAATTCCTAATTGTCATACTTAATCAGCTAGAGGTAAGACCACCCCCCACCAAAAAAAAACAAAAAGGGCAGAGGTACAAAAAAGATAAAGATCCATTTTTTTTTCGCAAATGGATAAAAATCCAATTTAAATAATAATTTACAGAGTTTCATGTTAACCTATGCATGCATCCGCGCGCGTCTTTCATTTCCTGGGAAAACAACATTTTCCATAATTAAATGCTTTAATTGCTTTGCCTTCCTTAAAACTCTCAGCCAGAAGCAACCTCTACATAAGTCATTAAATCCAGCTGTTAATAACTCAGAATAGCTCCTGCCACCCTTTCTAATTACCCTTCAACCTGGAAAATTATATTTTCAGTCATTCTTTACATGGATAATTTTACCAAATCTTATCAGTGGCTGGTTTATTAATAATAGAGAAGAGATATAAATGATATATGTGGGATTGTGTGATTGTTTGAAATCATAATAATTGGAAGATTCATTAGTTAAAATTTCTAGTAAAAAAACCTTATATGGGTAATCTCTTACAAATCTGACAGATGCCTTAAAAAGGCCGCTAATAGTTATAATGATGGAGTTGCCCCAACAAATCAAAAACCATCAGTATCAAAGACCTAGCTATTGGCCTATCTCTTGACTTGTGACTAAATGTAAACGGTACAAAAGTAGATGACGATTATGACAAGGGAGGTTTACAACTTGCCACTCGGTCATAGTTATCCCCACCTTTTTGGAGTAAAGAAAAATACTTGTTAATATATATTAAACAAAAAAAGTGTCATAAATGGAAAAAAAAAAAAGTTAAATTAATGTGAAGACAGAATTATGTGTTTAGTCTTCAATAACTAGTTATGATTGTTTTATTGTTTGTACCTTGTTTGGCTTTACAGTTTTGGACAATGCATGTAAGGTGCATGTTATCTCTTCTGTGAGGGTTTTGGGATGGATGCTTTCCTTCACCCACTTCCTACCAAGGGCCCTACACTATTAAACATCTAAAGAAAAGGTCAAGTAAGTTGATGTGTGGAGGGAAGCAATGCAAAAGAAGATAAAAACACAAGCCATGCATTAGAGACTGCTTGTTTAGGACCACTAGAAGATGCCAGAAGGCACAGAGCAGAAAAGAGCACTGATTTTCAATTAAGTCTACTACTCTGGCCTACAAGTACACGTTCTTAATACATCTCTCTCTCTCACTCTCTCTCTCTCTCTCCCATACGTACAAATACATATATGTACAAATCTATATTTGGGGATAGTTAGTCAAGTACGACACAGGAGAGAGCAGCTGCAGACATGAAACAAATGTCAAGTTGCCTATGTTAGAAGTTAGAAGAAAGAAGATGGTAAATGGCACAGTTCGATCCGAGACAGGGTTATTTCTGAGAAAGGGTAAATGGCAAGGAAAAACCAGCAAAGAAGTTGACACTTGAATCCTTGATGATATAATATAATAATATTGTCACGATCACTCTAGTGATTCACAGTAAGGACATGGTGTTTTTATACCAGCGTCATCTCATTCTTGAGCTTAGGCTAAATTGATTCTTGCACGTGGTATACTTTTTTTTTTTTTTTTTTAAGGAAATGGTTAATTGGGAGTTTTAAGTTTTAACTCACCATTCTTGTTGATCTCTTAATCATGTTAACTTTTTGCATGATCAATGTCAAGCTTGTGTGTTAAGAGATAAAAATTATGTCTCAACCTGCACCTACCAACTTAGTTTTTTTAAGTTGAATTGATTCTCTATACAAACATAAAAAAAAAAAAAAATTAAAATAGATTAAGTGTTCATGAATTAGTTCCCTGTATATATTAAAAAACTAAAAGAGCTTGTCTTGGAAGTTGTTGGAAAGAAAATATAGAAAATTTAGATTACAGTGGAGTTTTAGATTTTAGTGGACAGTTTATAGACATTTTCATATTTACTATACACTCATTTCTTCAAAGCTTGGATTAATTTAAATGGTACTTTAGAAGGAAAAATTATTCAGAAACATATCACACAGAAAGAGTCTCTAGTGTCAACATCTTGATTTATGGATGTGGACCAATTTTCAGTGATTGAAGTAAATGAAGGGAACATTATTCATGTGAACGTCGTTAACTTACAACTACCTAATTCAGATACTATTCTGTGCTACTTTTAATGTCAAACTCAAACAACGTACAAAAATGTGAATGGATCTCTATCTCTTTTCTCTCTGTCCCTCCCTTTCTCTCTCTCTCCCACGATTGATTGTTCTGTCATAAACAAACGACAGGTGAATGAAAATTACCTAATTAAGAAGTCTGTAACTAATTCTCATGGAAAATCTGAGACAACCCATCTCTCAGATTTCTACTGCCATATCCCATGAAATTCAAGGCCACAACCAAGGAATCTTTAATTAATCAATTAACTTTATAGTAGTTAGATTACTTTTCTAAATTATATATATATGTGGTAACCTTTTTTTCAAGGAATCTTTAATTAATCAATTAACTTTATAGTAGTTAGATTAGTTTTCTAAATTATATATATATGTGGTAACCTTTTTTACACAGTGTTCTTCATCTTAGGAATGTTATAAGAGGGTTTACATTTGAAGGAGAAGATTGATTCGGAATTTAACTAAAACTTACTTGGGTATAAGTTGCTTTTAAATATCAATCAAACAATTAATAAAAGATAAAGATGTAATTAATGATGTTAAATTTGTTAAAGAGACGGTTTCTTTTCAAATTGTAATCATGTGTAAAATCAAGGCACGGGAACCACATATCTCTATCAATATGCCAGAGAAACAGCCACTCGTTATCCATCATTGCAGATCCATTATAATCCTGAGAAAATGATAAGATGATAGGAACTTTTGTGGAAGATTAAGAAATGCTAGTCAACTGGACAACATATTTCGAATACATCCAGGAAAATGTCTTTTTTTTCCCCAATAAAACTCATTTCTTCCGCTGTGAATTACAGCTGAGCAATTGATTGCTATCCTACAATTACCACTTTTTAACGGTAACACTATCCTTCCAGTCAATTGGATGGGTTCGAGTAGAAACCACTTAGTGAATTTAATATTATTGTGAAAATTTTTAACAATTAAGTCACTCAATATGTATCAAAATATTTTTTTATAAAATACAAGAACGGACTGATTTAAGAAATCTTGTTAAAAAACATAACTTGTTGAATTTTTTGAATATATTTTTTNGATACACTTTCTTATATTGTGTCATTTTTTTATATTATAAAGAACTATCTATTCTAGCACATATTGGATTATTCATTTTTTTGATATTTTTGCAATGACACAAAATTTACTTAGTATATCTCACCAGAATTCACCTAACTAGTTGGGGGTAGCGTTAAATTATTTTTTTGAACTTTTTTCCTTTTTGAGAGTATCTACATTTAAATTTTTTGTGATAAAAAAACTAATTAACCTTAATCTCCTACTGGATCTATATAGTTGTATTCTTTCTCGAAAAATGGAGTAAAATTCCCTGGGATCTGCATAATATTTCCTAAAACTTTTAATCAGCAGTACTGTGTTGTGAATTCTCATTTCTCAGGTTTCTTTGAGAAGAATTTGGCATTTAATAATTTGAAAAATAAAGATATACTGGATAAATTCTGTGTTTCATCGAATGGTAATCATTTTGAAGCCTCCTTGAAGATCAGATTTATCTGCTGAGATAAAATAAGGGTGAGAGAAAAACAGAAGAAGAAGGAAGAGGAGTAGGAGAAGAAGATATCAAGCACGTGTGTGGAGAGATTGAGAAACAAGGAATAAAAAAGGATTTGATTTAAGATTTCAATTTTGTCTGGTCCTCAAATTTACTGTAGTTAAATTCTCTGCCTACGAACAATAACTATCTTGTAATAATGAGGAAAAAAAGATTAAACAGAGAGAAATTAAAAAAGAAAGGGACCGAGGATATCACATAATATAGAGATGGCCCCCACAATGTTAATTCAACATCTGAAAGATGCCCTTTTGTGGTCCAAGCACTCTAGTTTCAGAAAACAATGATATCATACCCATCAAGCTTTTAAGTTAAGGAGTTCAAAGACCTATCCTTATATTTGACAGTTAAGGGTTACATGTGGAAAAAGCTCATTATCCATCATGGTCATTGTGTTAGGTCCTTGCATGTTCTTTAACTTGTTTGTGTATATGCTTTGTTTGAAGGTGCTATCGATAAATAAACTTTTGTATCCTTCAAATAGAAAAATATATGGTGGGCTCTCATGTTCTCTCTGCCACTTGCATCTTGTTTTCTATTTTCTTCTGCTAAAATATCTCTTCCTTTGGTTTTGTAGCAGAGGATAAGAAATAGAAGGCAAACTAGCTAGAAAGCTAGGTCTCTGAAAATCATTTCTTAATATGTTATTGATGATTAGATCTCCCCACATCCAACTCCTTAAATCAAATAGAATTAGTCAATTAATGAGAGTGGGACATGCTACTAAAAAAATGCATATGATAGTTTCCTGAAATCAATTATGAAAATAACCAAATAAAAATGAACCAGACAACCATGTATATGTTCACTTTCTTCTCCCTATGAACTTGCTTCCGTGTTGATGGTGTGATCGTACGCGTGTATTATATATCACTTGAAAAAAGTTTGATATAAAAAAATATATAATTTTATTAAAATGTACATGTTTATTGAGAAAGTTAGATTGGAAGTAAACAGAAAAGCAAATATAATTTTATGGAAATGGTTTCAAAAAAAAGCTTCATTATATCTAGCATGAGATAATTTTATTGATTTTTTTTTTTGTACTTTTTAGTTAAGACTTTGGATTTAAATTCAAAATCCACAAGTTCTAGAGACAATCTTAGTACTAATAAGCTACAAGGTATTTGACTTTTCATGACTTTAATAACATCATAACTGTCTTTACTTTTGAAAAACAAAATAGTTATAAGATTTTATTAATAATTAGATATTATCATACAGAGCACACAAGTGAAAATTTTGGCGAAATATTACAGAGTCCTCCTTTATCTATGAAATTGAGAGCACTTCTTGGTATTTCTTATTTACTTGTTCATATGCCAATCACATAATCTAGATCATTTATTTTAAAACTATTTTACATTTTTTATTTTTACAAACTGTATTAATTTTTACAGAATGAATCTTCCAGATCTCTTACAAAAAAAAAAAATTCTACATGGCTGGGTAAAATGTTACGTATTTTGCCACCAAATTCAAAGTAAATATTGCATGAGGTGCCAGCGTGGAAAAAGATCGAAATGAACATTTAATGTTATAAATATTTATATTCATGCATATGATTAACGATAAGAATTAATGTTTCAAATTTCTATGCACAAGCAAAAACATTTGAGTCAAAATGATTAACGATGTTAATTATTAACAAACTTGCAGATGAATTGGGAAAGTTCTTTATAGGAGACCTTCTATAATCATTATTTCACCAAACTTTGCAAGTTGCCAAGTGTAAATTCCTTAAAGAAAAGGGTGCATTCAAAAGCTGGCAAAACCCATAGGCCATAGATATATCGCTATCAGTTTTAATTATGTCAACAGCCCTTGAATTCTACAACTGCACAAATGTAGCATTCGCTTTTAATTAGAAAGTTAACTTCAACTAATTTAGTGCTTTTTGGACAATTTAAATAAATTTATTGAGTATTATGAAGTTAGAAGAAATAAGATATGGATTTAATTTTGATATATAATAGTGTAAAAGAGTTTTACACTATGATTGAACTGTGTGTTAATTTGTTTCTGTATAAAAAAAAAATGTTAAAGCTATTTGTTGTCAATAAAAACCTTAATTACTTTAGTGATAGAACACTTTTTTTATTTTAAACTCATTAGATATATAGTAATATATTAATTAACAATCGATCTAAAAGAAGAAGAAAAAAGATCTGTTAGCTCTTGCTCATTTAAACTTTCTCTTTCAGCAATCTCAGCATTTCTCAGTCCAAGTCATCTGAAATAATACCCCCAAATGAACCCTACTCCAAGTCTTCAATGCCAATCTGAGAATTAAATTCTGAAACCGAAAGACAAGAATTCCTAAAATAAAATCTAGAAAGATGTATCAAACATAATGTAAATGTTCGTTGTATAGAAGCATTGAAAATAAATCAAATAATGACAAACAATAAGTATAAGAAAGTGTCCCATCCAAACAAGGCTTAAAGAAGAAGGGGACATACCCACTCTACAAATCAACGAAACCGTATTTGGTCCACACAAGGAAGCACTCCCATATGTTTAAAGGAGAATATATATATATATGGAATTAAGAATTAATACACAAAAATATGAAAGAAAGAGGAAGCAAATTGAGAGGTCCAAAGCTGTAGTTCTCATAGGCAATGTCACAGTCAAGACACCAAGTGGGAAAGAGAGATAAGGAACAAAGGGACAGTGACCCTTCTTCCTCTTACGTACGCCAAAGTAGACACACAATTAACCAACGCGGCTGCTAGATAGAGGAAGAGAATTAAGATAGCTAGATGGCTAAGGAAGAAGACACCAAAATCTGAGCCAAGCCAGACCAATATGCCTGCAGGGCTTCCTTAATTTACTACCTGAAAGAGAACTAGCTAGGGTTTTCAATTCTTCCTCAATATTCTGAGTTCTGACCCTTTTGCTGGTAGGTGAGAACAAAAAATTGGACGCATACATGTTCACATGTCTTTGGGTTAATTCCCAGTAAGGACGTGAAGTATTTAATGAGACTTGGCCTGTAGCTGGAGGGTGACCTTCTAGTGATTCCAATACAACCTGGAGGTATGTTACAGTCTTGTTTTTGTATGCGTATGGATGCTATATATGCATGAAAATTTTCGAACAGTTTATTTTTTGTAGTCTATACAACAGACGTAATTAATTAATCTATTATTTTCTTTATAAATCATAATTACTCCTCCTGTTTTTAATGGGATTTAGACCTAAAACATCCATAATAGAATGTCTTATGCTTAAATATNTAGAATATCTTATGCTTAAATATTGAGGTATCCTAATAATAGAATTCTCTTTATGTTAACTTCAAATTATTCAATTGAAGTAATTCAAGAATCCAAGATAAATTCCATGCAGACTCAAGATTTTGATACTTACATTGGATCTTGGTATTCTCATTTCACCAACAAATCAAATTTATAAGCTAACACTCTCTATATCAGATTTAGATTTTCATTTTTTTTTAATCCAAAGTAAACATAATTCTATCCAATATATCGTAACCATCACCTATATATATATATAGACTAAAATTAATTACATTTATTTAATATAAAAAGTTTTTAATCAATTTTAAAATCCTCATTTAATATGAAAAAAATTTAAGTTAATTTTTAAAAAAATTATATTAAATAGAGATAATTTAGTCCATATCATATTTAGACATTAAATAAGATATAAAAATAGTATAAACAAAATTTACCTAGGTTGCCCCAACTCAATAAGAAACCCTTCATTGTCAATCTTTCTAACTAAAAAATGTTGCATTAATTACTTCTAAGAGTTCTCGTTGTCACATATAAATAGGCTTTTTTAGGTTATTATTATGAATTGAGCTCACAGTTTCCTCCAATCCTTCACCCGTTTCAATTAAAATAACAATGATATGGACCACAAACTAATGATAATCCCATATTGAATAAGATAGAATTGAAAAAAATTAATTAGGGGTTTAAGAGTTTAATATTCGTTCTTGAAGGTGTACGAATAAGTAGCTCAATTTAGGTAAAAAATTTAATAATGTACAAGTGTTCCTTATTCATGGGCTCACCAGATGCAAAATTTTTAAATATATAGTAGAAGTCATGTCCTTTTTCAAGGGTCATGAAATGTCGCTAACGATGTGACCAAATCAAGAGGCAAAGCAAAATGGCAAGTGCTCATGTTCACATCAGATAATTTTCTACTTTATTAGGGCATATAAGTGGTGAAGTTGCATTGAAACCCCATATGTTACCATGGTCCCCTCTCTCAAAGCCTTTTATGAGTGCGATCTTATTGGCAAAGAGAAGGTTTGCATGAACCAAGGATTGTTGTTGATGTTGTTGTTAGGATTAAGGGAAGAGATGTCGGTTTTTTAGGGCATGTTGAGGATAAAAAAAAAAAAAGGCCCACATTTTGAGATGGGTGCAAATCTATCAATATTGGGGCACTTGAGTTATTAGAAACAGAGAAAAACTAAAATCATAATAGTATAGATAGATTATAGATCTTTACCTAAGCTCATTTATCGTAATGACACAGCCCATAAAATAATTATGAGAGAGAAAGGGAAAGAAACTAGGGATAGTGACATCTCCTGCGATGGCCAAGAAAGGTGTAGAATTATGAGAGAGTGAGAGGCAGTTGGGGGTGGGAGAATAATATAACATTCATATATGGCAAAACGAGTCAAGCATGCATGAATAAAGTAGGTTTTGTGCAGAGAGGGGAAGAAAAGTGACCAAAAATTATCATCAAATTACTATTTCAGAAAAATTCTATGAAAAATTCACTGACAACCAGAGAAGCCCTCACAACTCCTTAAAAACAAGAAGAAAGGTCATACTCCCTCTCTTTTTCTCTCTGGCTGAAGGGGGTAACTTTTTGAGCTAACGAACGATAAAAGAGACTTGGGCAGTGTAGTCATTGAAACAAGTGAAAGAGAAACAGAAACAAGGTTGACAGATATATCCCCTTACCTTTTGAGTATGACGAAAGATAGATTTATTTGATTCTAACTATAATAGATTCTTTTTCTTTTTGGCATTTCCTTGTATTTTTTTTGAAGGTTTTGACATTCTACTAATTACTAAGGGAATTTCTAATCTTTAAATTATTAATTACTTGAATTTCACCACGTGTAAAGTTATCATTCTCTGATTATTGTTAACGAATGTTCTTTATTTAATTGATCATTAATTTCTTTTTCTTTGAACAGATAAAGAAACTTATATTGTATTAATTATGTGAATTTATCTTGATTTGCTTATACATCCTTGGTTGCTGTTCAGAATTAACTGCTTTAAAAAGTTTAAATCATAAAATACTGAATATGAATGTTTTATCATCTTCCAACAAGGTACTTTATCTAATTACGTACATGCACACATTTACTTATTAATTGATCAATTTGTCATTAATGTCGTTAACAATAATGGCCTAGCAATTCTCCTCCTTCATCTCAATTGTATTCACTATTATGATCATGTGTTGGAACTTGGAAGTATGACTTTGGGAGAGAAGAATTAATTAGTAACTTTTTTAGAGGAATTAGCTTTGATAATAATTTAGCATAGAGGAGAACAATTTCTCAAAGAATTATAAAAAGTGAAAAAAGCACAAAGATTGAAGTTAAATTCTTTTTTCACCAAATAGAGGAGAATTCAAGACAGAGACGAGTATATATCATGCTCTCTTGCAACCTAGTAAGTGTAATATTATAGATAGTATTTTAAACCTACAGTGTCTAAAACTAATAACTTATTCAGAGGTCGAGCTCTCTTAAGATTTAACACTCACCTTTATATAGAAGGGATATGGTTATTTTCATTGTTAATTATTATATTATATAAAATAAAAATAAATTTAAAAATTGATTGGAAAGTTAAAATGAGAGAGAGAGAGAGAGAGAGAAAAGAGAAGAGAAGACAAAGAGCATTGAATAGTACTGGCTATTCAGAAAAAAACCAATATAGCAGTGTCATGTAAATGGTATCAAACAGAGAAGCAAGAGGGGGTAAAAGAAGAGAAGTTAGTGCATTTAGTTACCCAGAGGAAGAGGGAAGTCAGGAAGGGGGTGAGAGTGAGAGGCAGATTACATGCTCTTAATTACCCATTCATGCAGTAATCTGATTGAATTTAAGGAGTAGTGATACTTTTTATATATTTATAGTTGTACAGTTCAAATTTAATACATGTTCTACACATTAAGATACTCAAACTTTTTTTTTTTTGGGTTAAATCTTGACTATATAACTATAAGTCGATGTAAAAATGTTGCAAGAAAGATGACATAACAGTATCATTTTCTCAATTTAACATTTTTGAGGACCACACTCTGCAGAATCCCTTCAACAGATATAAAACAGCCAACAAAGATATAAAGAACCGACACCAACTATTAGTACCATATACATGGTCCTGGAAAGAGAGGAGGAGAGGGACTTTACCAAAGAAGTTGGGTCGTTTCTTAGTCTTTTAAAAGTTACGAATTCATTAACGTGGTTGTGTCTACTAAGTACACGTACATGAAATAAGAGAACCGTGTGAGGAAAAGACGTGGCAGAGAAAACAAGTACTATATGGCAGTAACCAGTAAGGTAAATCTATGATACCTCCTAACCTAAAACAAGTCTGCTATAGATTATTTGCTATATATATCTTTGCATACTAAAAACCTCTGAGGCTTTACAATTGAATCCATCTATCATGACAGATATTGTTATTTTAAGAAATAACTATAATTTTTCACCGTTAATCTAGTTATACATATATTGATAGTTTAATCTAAAACGAAAAAGACATGAAGTTAGAGTGCTTTTTTTTTTAATAAGACTAGACTTTTTAAAATATAATTAATAAGTAATAACAACATTAAAGTTAAGAATAGTAAAAAAAAAAAAAAGGATAAATACGTGTTACTTGTAGTTTTTAAAAAATTTATCAGCCTCTTCTTATACTCGGAGACGGTGATGGATCCACCTTTGTAGTAACATCTGCCTTGATCCATCGACCGGTTCTTCTTGTTCCGCTCAAAGGCTACCTTAAACTTCATAGATCCCCATTTAACCCTCAACTTTGCCAATATGTTTGGGCTCAACCACTCACCCTTTGTCTTCCCGATCTTAACATCTTTGAAGATGACGCGTATGTTATCACTACATTTCATAAGCCATATCTTACGAATATCCCGCTCATACTGGAGATCCTAAATATACTTCCTTTGCATTAGAAAAAATAGAGTTAGAGTTAGTAAACATTATAATCAAGTAAAATTCGTCCAATAGTTTGTGTATGATTATGACCTTAAACTTGTTCCACCAAATTTCCTTATGCTCATTGGGAACGGAGGAGAAGTCAACCCATGTTTCGTCATACTTCGACTTGTAAATAGTTGAGAGACAATTGACAGGGTTCTTTGATGGAATAAAACTATACAAAAATTATTTAATAATAGTTAACAAGTATAACCTTAAACAACCAAACAGAGGGAAGTTAGGATGAACTTACTCCTTTCTCCCATGTGGCCAAATCCACAATCAACCATTAGAAAATCTAGCACCAAGGGAGGGTGCGTCCAACATGTGCGGGCTCGCTTTAGACAACCCTGCAACCNTCGTCCAATAGTTTGTGTATGATTATGACCTTAAACTTGTTCCACCAAATTTCCTTATGCTCATTGGGAACGGAGGAGAAGTCAACCCATGTTTCGTCATACTTCGACTTGTAAATAGTTGAGAGACAATTGACAGGGTTCTTTGATGGAATAAAACTATACAAAAATTATTTAATAATAGTTAACAAGTATAACCTTAAACAACCAAATAGAGGGAAGTTAGGATGAACTTACTCCTTTCTCCCATGTGGCCAAATCCACAATCAACCATCAGAAAATCTAGCACCAAGGGAGGGTGCATCCAACATGTGCGGGCTCGCTTTAGACGACCCTGCAACCAGTGAGGATGTTGTGCCCGATGTTAGTTATAAAAGATATGTAGTTGTGGGAAAGTGAATTACATTCTCATTAACTTTGAGTGACTTTAAATACACGAGGTGTTTGAGTTTTACAGGGAGACCATGTAAGCTAATGATAAGGTTAGATACTATGTATTTGAGTGAGTCAACCTAATCTGATATTAACAAACTTAGATACTAGAGTTTGAGTTTCAAGAGGTCACTACACCAAGTGAGTCAACCTAATCTGATATTAACAAACTTAGATACTAGAGTTTGAGTTTCAAGAGGTCACTACACCAATATGCCCCCTCAAGATGGTGGAGGATGGAACGACACCAATCTTCTCTTTGAGAAAGAGGTGTCGGGGTCCTGATAGTGGTTTGGTGAGTAAGTCTGCAAGCTGATGACTGGAGGGTACATGGGAGACCCGTAATGAACCATTACTCACTAAATCACGCACAAAGTGATAATCAATAGCAAGATGTTTCATTCGAGAATGAAAGACAGGATTAGCACATAGATAGGTGGCACCAATATTGTCTAAGAAAATGTGAGGGGGTCTTGGCAATGAAAGTCCCATTTCTTGCAGAAGTTGCGTGAGCCAGAGGAGCTCGGCGGAAGTGGAAGCAATAGTTCGATACTCTGCTTCTGTGGAAGACCGAGCAACTGAAGATTGCTTGTGAGCAGCCCATGATATAGGATTGGAGCCAAGATAGGCAATGTAAGCTCCGGTGGATTTTCTGTCAACGTGATCACTAGCCCAATCAGCATCATAATAAGCGATGAGAGGAAAAGACTTGTCCTTCTTAAGGTGAATGCATTGATCAACGGTGGTCTTTAAGTAACGAAGGACACGTTTTAGAGCTTGAAAATGATTATCCTGAGGGCTTTGCATGTGTTGAGCAAGTTTGTTGGCAGAGAAACTAATGTCAGGATGAGTGAGGGCAAGATACTGTAATGAGCCAACAAGACACCGATATAGTTTGGTGTCACATGATGAGGCATCAGGCAGGGGAACAAGGGAGCAATTGATGGCGATAGGAGTAGTCACAAGACGGGCACCTTGCATGGAAGCTTTTTCCAATAGATCACGAACATATTTGTGCTGAGTAAGGAAGAGACCCGTAGTCGTGGGGACAATTTCAACACCAAGGAAATAATTGGGAGTGCCAAGGTCCTTGAGAGAAAACTGTTGTGAAAGAACATGTTGAAATGTCTGGAGGAAAGTGGGGCTATTGCCCGTCAATAGTAAATCATCAACATAGACGAGGAAATAAGCGACTGTGTTGCCCTTTTTGTAGACGAAGAGAGAGGTATCACACTTGGTATGAGTAAAACCAAAGCTCAAGAGAAAAGCTTTGAGAGTATCATACCATGCGCGAGGTGCCTGTTTGAGCCCATAGATTGCTTTGCGCAATTTACATACATGAGTGGGAAATGTGGGGTGTTGAAAACTTGGAGGTTGAGCCATGTAAACATCTTCAGTAAGAGTGCCATGCAGGAATGCATTGTTAACATCCATTTGACACATGCGCCAACCATGAGAGATGGCAAGACATAGAACAATTTTAATGGTTTGAGGCCGGACCACTGGACTAAAAGTGTCATGAAAATCAAGACCACGGCGCTGCTGAAACCCTTTGGCAACAAGTCGGGCTTTGTACCGTGCAATAGAGCTATCTGGATTTCTTTTTAGACGAAAGACCCATTTGTTGCCAACAATGTTGTAAGCCGAGTGAGAGGGAACAAGATCCCAAGTGCCATTCTTGAGAAGTGCATTAAATTCATCAGACATGGCATGCTTCCATTCTGGAGACTTGATTGCCTGAGACATACAAGTAGGTTCAACTGGACAAGGTAAAGGATATTTGAGAACAGTAAGGGCCTTTTTCTGTTTAGAGATACCATTTTTAGATCTAGTAACCATGGGGTGAGTGGAGGTTGAGGAGGGAACATTACCTGAGGTACCGGCACTGATGTCAAGAGGACTCGGTTCTGCTAGAGGTGGGCAAGAGGTATCTGGTAAAATGGAAGATTGTGAGAGGGGTGAAGAGGAGCTACAAATAGGAGAGACATGAGTAGTAGAAAGAGAGATGGGGTTAGGGGTGGATGAGGATGAAGGGAGAGGAAAGGTGGAATGAAATGGAACAGTAGTGGTGAGAGAGGGATCAACGGAATAGATGGAAACAATGGACTCTATGGTGGAATAAGTAGACTTGGACTGAAACTGTGGATAAGGAAAAATGTTTTCAATGAACTCAATATGCCGGCTGGGATACATGCGGTTAGTGAGTGGGTTAAAACAAAGGTAAACACTTTAGGAAGTGGAATAACCGAGGAAAAGGCAAGGGGAGGAACGTTGATCAAGTTTAGACTTAGTGTAAGGTTTGAGCCAAGGGAAGTAAAGGCAGCCAAATGTACGAAGTTTAGTGTAATTGGGAAGGGAACCAAAAAGCTTAGTATGAGGTGTGGTCATATGAAGAATGGGGGTGGGCATGCGGTTAATCAAGTAAGCAGCGGTTTGAAGAGCATAGGACCAAAAGGAAGAAGGTAGAGAAGCTTGATGGAGTAAGCAGCGAGCTGTTTCAACCAAGTGGCGATGACGGCATTCAGAGACACCATTATGCTCTGGAGTGTGTGGAGGAGTGATGAAATGTGAGATGCCATGGGTGGCAAGATAAGAACGAAGGGCAATAAATTTGCCACCATTGTCAGTGTAAAGTGTTTTTATCCGTGTGTTGAATTTATTCTCAACAAGATTTTTAAAGGTAGGAAAAATGAGAGAAACATCATATTTGTGTTTTAAGGGATATAACCAAATATATTTTGAATAATGATCAATAAGAACAATATAATACCGAAAATTATCAATGGAGGGCACAAGGGATGGACCCCAAATATCAGCATAAATAATATCAAGAGGATGAGTGCTGGTGACAGTAGACATAGAGAAAGGTAACTTATGGCTTTTATTGCAAAGACATGAAGTAAAAGAAATAGACTTTAAATGGGAAACATGTAAATGATTGGAAGAAAGGACATGAGATAGAATCCTATGGCCTGGATGACCAAGCCGTGAGTGCCATAAATGCATACTGGGTTGGACGGTGACATGGGATGCACGTGGTGAGGAAGAGGGAATGGAGGAAAGCTTGTAGATGTTGCCTTCATTTAGCCCTCGCATAAGAGTCTCCCCTGTTTTCAGTGCTTTGACCTTAAAATAAGAGGAAAAAAATTCAACATATACATCATTATGGGTGCATAATTGAGAAACTGAAAGTAGGTTATGGTCAAGTGAAGGAACATGTAAAAGATTAGTGAGCTGTAAAGGAATAGAAGGGGTGTCTAAGGTAGCTGAACCTATGTGAGTAATAGGCAAACCTGACCCATCAGCTACAGTAAGCTGGTCTATGCCTGTATATTCAGACTGCAGTGTAAGGTTGGCGAAATCATTTGTTACATGGTGGGAGGCACCTGAGTCCATGAGCCAGTAAGTGTTGGTTGGAGTGGGAGGCGCCTGGGCCATGTGAGCAACCGGTGCAGGGGTTTTTGTAGGGTATCCATGGAGCTTATAGCACTCTTTAGCAGTGTGACCACGTTTGTCACAATATTGGCAAACCAAAGGGGTAGTGGCAGGGTGTGAAGGTCGACAGTTTGGAAGATTGGAGTGAGACTGGTTGCGGGTTCTGGTGTAAGAGGGTGCATTGTTTCTGGTGTAGTAAGGTGCAGTGTTTCTGGTGTAGGAGGGTGCACTGTTTTTGTGGGCATAGTTGACGGTAACAGGAGCAGGGCTGCCATGGAGTCTTTCTTCTCTTTGAAGGGAGAGTTCATGATCAACTAGTTTATCAAATAAGTCATCAAAAGTGATAGGGTTCTCACGAGTTCGAAGAGAAGTGGAGATTTCTCGAAAAGAAGGACCAAGCCCACTGAGTGCATATATGACAAGATCAATATCATCAAGTGGGTAGCCAATTAGACATAGTTCATTAGCAGTACCTTTGATGGTGTTCAGGTAGTCGGAGACGGAAGAAGTGCCTTTGGTAAGGGAGGCTAAACGTTCCTTGAGAGACATGACTCTCGATCGAGAGCGGTTGGCATATGCTTTCTGAAGTTTGATCCATGCTTCAGCTGATGTTTCTGCAGAAGACATGATGCTACGAGCATCAGCTTCACAGGAGCTGAGGATGGCAAGATAAAGGAGCTGAGGATGGCAAGATAAAGGAGCTGGTCCTGTCGAATCCAGTAATGATAAGCTGGGTTGGTCACACCTACTTCGTCGTCGCTGTCGAGAAGAGGTGAAGAGCATGCATGGGTGCCAGTGACATAGCCAACTAGATCATGGCCAATGAGAAGTGATCGGAATTGCTTGTGCCAAGCAGGATAATTGGTGCCAGTGAGTTTGATGGGTAGTTGAGTAATAGTGTTAATCTGGACGAGATTCTTGGGGTCATATAGTGAGGATACGGGAGGGGTAGCAGTTGTGGTGGTGGTGGTGGTGTTGGTATTGGTAGAGCTGTTGGAGGCCATGGTTTTGGATCAGAGGTAGCGGTTAGGCTATTACTGCTCTGATACCATATAAAAGATATGCAGTTGTGGGAAAGTGAATTGCATTCTCATTAACTTTGAGTGACTTTAAATACACGAGGTGTTTGAGTTTTACAGGGAGACCATGTAAGCTAATGATAAGGTTAGATACTATGTATTTGAGTGAGTCAACCTAATCTGATATTAACAAACTTAGATACTAGAGTTTGAGTTTCAAGAGGTCACTACACCAATATTAGTAACCAGCCTGACGCATAATCAGCTGGTGACCCTATCCATGATAGGGATGGCATCTCATGCATCGCAGAAGGTGACGGTGTCTATGATGGCGGGGTTAGAATGAATAGGTCTGAGGAGGTGTCGTCTAAGAAGGCTGAGCTACCACTTTTCCATTGCCCTTCCTCGAGGGCCCACCAGCTCCAAAACCACGTCTAACACTTGACATCTGTGACACAATAATATAACACATTGGTTAACAAAAAAATAAAATACCTAATTAAGCAACAAACAAACTTTATCCATTAAATGAACTAACTTCAGTCAAAATCCCTTAAAAAATTACAATTAATTCAAATCATTCCAAAAAAGTATCTAAAAAAAAATTGTAGGATCATTCTACACCCATCAAATAACAAAACCCCCAATTCAATTTCAAAAAATTTCATCAATTTCATTACCAATTTAATTAACTGAATTTGGACATAAACCCCTCAAAATTGCAATTAATTCTACACCATTCAAAAAAATCTAAAAAAATTAACATAATCATTCAAAACCAATCACATAACAAAAACCCCAATTCAATTTCACAAAATTTCATCAATTTCATTCTATACCAATTTAATTAACTAAATTCGGACATAAACCGCTCAAAATTGCAATTAATTCTACACAATTCAAAAAAATCAAAAAAAAAATAACAGAATCGTTCTAAACCAATCACATAACAAAAGCCCCAAACTAATTTCAACAAAAATCAACATTTTCACTTCCAATTTCACACCTCAAATTCGGGCATCAACCCTCAAATTTCAACCACATTCAAAACTACTCTAATAACAACTTAAATGAGCAACAATAATCTAAAACATATCATACACCAAATCCCCTAAGCAAATCAACCAAAAATAAAAAAGGAATAGGCTATCCAACTCGCAATAGCATAAGAGGAAAATGGGGGTTGATTTGGGCTTACCTCAATGCGAATGAAGAATAAAAAGCCACCCAACACAAGTGTAGCCCTCACCATCGTCGATGAACCATTGGAAAACCTCCGGTGACGCAGCCTACCATAGTGGAGAAGAGGGAAACCGAGAAGGAGAGAGAGGAAAATTTTTGAAATGGAAAGGGGTATAAGTTTCAGAATTTCTCATAAATTTGTCCAGGAGAAATCTATTTCAAAAACCCTAAAATTTAAATTTAAATGAAATAGTGTGTAGAGGTTCTCACAGAAATTCTCATGGATTTGTTTGTGAGAACATTATTTTCCTAAACCCTAGAATTCAAATGTAACTAAAGCAGTGCATTTAGGTTTCTCACGTACAGATTTCGTGAGAAAGTTAACCAGCATTTCTCATGAACTTAGCCTATGAGAAATATTTTTGATGGATGTCTCACGATTTGCATCCGCAAGAAAGCTTGGCGCCATGTTCCCACCACTTTGGCTCCTCTTTTTTCACGGATGTTAGTTTTTCATGAGAAATGTCTTCACCTACTTGTCTGTGAGAAACCATGAGGTTTTCTCACGGATTTTATGTCCGTGAGAAAATTCCACGAGAAAAAGCCTTTTCTTGTAGTGTGTTAGAACCAAAAAAAAATTAAAAAAAAAACTATCTTATAGGGAAGTTAAAGATATAGTAGCCATTTATTACATATAGTAATACTTTCAATAACTTGATTAAAAAGTACAAGAAAATTATACAAACATACGGAGGAGGTTGTGCACAGGATTAATTAGGTGTAGCATTATCAAGAATACTTGGAAAATCCAAAATTTTGCCTCGTCAGATTCTGGTGTAATTTGGGTGTATGGCCCCTTTGCGTTAAAAAAAAAAGAAGAAACATGTAAAATTAGTATAGGCTCTATTTATTTATGTTTAAAAAAAAAAAGATTAGAACATTACAGTATTATGTGCATTGAGAAAAAATAATCCAAAATAGTTCAATAGTTGTAGCTTTTAAGAAATAAATCATTTCTATTGATCCAAAACAAAGATAATTTTACCACCTCCAAACTTTCGCTTCTTGAAGTGATTAGCTACCTATTGCTTTTAATGCTAGAATTATGTATTGTACGGAATGCCAAGAAAGCATGCTCACCAATTCACGCGAGATAACTAACAAGACAAGAGATCAGCTAAGTCAATTATTGAAAATGATCGATGTAAGGAATTTGATTGGATATGTTTAAATTAAGTTCAAACGAATTAAACAAAATTTTCCAAAAAAAAAAAAAAGAAGCAAATTTAATTATATTATTTATTAATTAATCACGTTATAATTCTTCATCAAATAAAAACCATAATGTTCTTGACTCATTTCTTAATGTCTTATGCAACAAACACCACCTTTTTGGGTCATTTCAACAGGTTCATATAGGTAAAGCATAATGACTTTTTCCTATGAATAAATTATATCTGTTACAAGAAAGAACAAACATCGAGTCACTGATATAAAAGAAATATGACAATAATCACAATTTTGAGTGCACTAAGCTTTAAAACTAAGAACGAAAAACTACCTAATATTTTTCCAGGCAAGTCTTAATTGCTGAGTTAAATTTGTCACTCTTAATCAAAGTTATAGCATGTTTGATTGTATTTAAGTTCTTCTCAGAATCAATTTTAAGAAAACAACTTGATCATATATAATATTTTGTCTTAAAGATAAGAAGCTATATAAATATGGCTGTCGAGAAGGGTTGGGACAAACCAACCTCAAATAAGTGCTGAACCATAAACTTGACAACTAGTATATTGATTGTTATTTTATTATTTTCAATCATGAAAAAATATATCATTGTTTTTCATTAGAAAATATGAGAGAAGAAAAAAAAGGGCTTTAGGAAATTTTCACTCCTGTAAAGGGGAGCTAGCTGAATAACAAAGAAATTTTAGGGTTGTAGAGAAAACATGCATGTCAAACCAAAATTGAGTGGAAAGGAAGTGAAGGTGGTGGTACTTTGAGAAGGCAAAGCCACTCTCAGACTTTGTGGCTTTGTCAGGCTTCACTCTCAGATGGATCAGCCCCAATTGTCCATAGATTAGACCCCACCCTCCCCTCTGTTTATAGGACCCCACCATACCCGGCCTCCCCTCCCCTCCAAACCCACAAGACACACCCACATACATTTTCTTCCCCTTTTCCCCTTCATCCTCACCTTCACCTTCACCCTTACCCTTCCTTCACAGTTAACATACACACATACACTCATCTCCTTCTCTATACCATTAACCTTTCTCATGGACAAAACCACTGAGAGGGAGACCCATGATTTCATGAATGTTGAATCCTTCTCTCAGCTCCCTTTTATCCGCCCTGCACCTGTTAAAGAAAAGGGCATTAGGCTTTTTGGCATAGAATTTGGCAGCGGCGACGCCCCTACCGCCACCACCGATGAATCCGAGTCCACTGAGACAACCACAAACGCTTTCGAACTCGATACCAAAGAAAACAACACCGAGAACGGCGAAAGCAGCCGCAGATTTGAATGCCATTACTGCTGCAGAAACTTCCCTACTTCACAAGCCTTAGGTGGCCACCAAAACGCCCATAAACGAGAGCGTCAACATGCGAAACGAGCACATCTTCAGTCAACCATGGTGCACAATGGCCTCTCCGAAGCCCAACTCTATGGCCTCATGAACTATAGGCTCAGTTCAACTCCAACAACACCAATGGCTACATATCCAACATGGAATAGCAGCTCAACTCCTATTAATGCTACTACTAGTGGAAGGTTCTATGGAAGCCATGGAATTGGAACCTCATATTCTCATCATCAGCAACAGCAACCCATCAATGGGAGCCCCTTGGCCTTCTGGCGAATCCCCACCGTCCAAAGTAACCCTACTTTGATCAACCGTGACCGTTCGTTACATCCATTGCCTTTATTTGCCGGCGAGGAATTGAACATGAGAGCTTCAGAGGTCGTTGTTGGCTCTGCTCCTCAAAACCGGTATGTTTATGACTCCAAACCCAGCGTTCAAGACCACGTTAGTTTGGATCTTCATCTGTAACATCGAATTATATATATATATCAATAACTTTTGGGGTACTTTGGGGTTGAGGGGCTCGAAGAATATATATATATAGTATATGTATATCAGAATTTTCTCTCTGGAATTAATTTTATGACGTGATTCGAAGATCATCCTGATCATACCTTTGTGTTTCTAATTAAAGAGATACTTCCAAGCATTTTTTATTTGATTTTTCATTTCAAAGATGTAAATTATACTTTTCTTGATTTAAAGGCAGAATTAGCCAACAATTTTTATAGGGCGGCTCAGGGTTTTAACCTAATTAAAATCTCTGCAAACTACACAATCAACTTGAAACTCTTACCACTAGCGCAGATTAATTCTGTGTTGGAATGATCAATAGAAGTTCCATAAAAGATATAATGCAAGATTTTCTATATTTTGATTGCAATGTATATATATGTTAACATCCTTCTTGGTCTGCTACTTGAGAACACTGTTTACACGTGTGGGGATCTTGGAAAGCGTATAGGACAGTTGGGTGCGCATGAGGGTTTTGTCCAAACACACGTGTGCGTAAATCCATTGTATTGTCCAGACAGGTGGAGTGATGAGAGAGGTGGGTTCTGATTCAATGCAATGGAATTGAGAAAGATCATGATAAGGTTTGATGGTCTGATCAAAAAATGCAGAAAAGAAAATGATATTTCCATGCCGTTTGCAGGCACAATAAGCTCGCCAAACTTGAATGCATGTAAATGCTCCTTTTGTTCTCAGTCGTTTCCGCTGCAATTTAGAGAGAGAAAGGTGTAGGAATAAGATAAATGAAAATGTACAAATCTAAATGGATGTGTGCCTATCAACTTTATATTATGTCTCTTATCTGAGCTTTGATATATACAATAAGGAGGAATCTCCCCCTATGTGACCTAGGGCTTAGGAGAGACAAAGTGAGCACTATCAATTCCCATAAAACAAACACACATTCTCTCCCTCTTTCTCTCTTGCTCACTCTCTATGAATCAATTAATGGGAGGAGGAACATCTTCCTTCTAATGTCTAGAGTATGAGTCTAGCTAGGTTGACCGGGGAGTTGAGTACTCAATTGGTAGCTGATATAATCATTCGACCAAGCGGTCCTAACAAAATGGTCCTAATATAAGAAAATTTGAAGGTATAGGGAGGAGATCTAGTGAGAGGTGGAATTACAACATAATGGGTATCATTCAAAATTAAAGCGGGCAATAGCTATTACCAAGTTTGATGAGTGTCATTCAAAGTTAAAGTGGGACAAGAGTTATTAGTAATAAGTTGATGAGTGTCCCACAACTAGTGAAGGGATGGGTCACTTCTTTATCCCTTGTTTACAAACACATTTTTAATCATTTAGAGGGAGTGGTACCAAGGGCTTTCATGGCTTTAAAACGGCAAAACCAACCCCTCAACAAAGGATGCGTCTTATTTTTCCCTCTAAGACTTTATGGAACATATGGACATGGTAGTTAGACTGCCATCTTTATTTTCCCATCTTCTGTGCCTTTGCTTTTAAATCTGATACACAAAGAAAGAGAAGGAGAGAGAGAGGGAGATGTTAGGTGGGTTAGTTTAGGTGAATGGAAATGCGGAACTTGGAGATTCCTTCTCTAGGGAAAGAGGACGACATGTTCACCTTAACAATAATACACTGATAGTTAGTACTGATGGATCTGTCTACTTTAATCATATGTACTTATTTTGGCAGCACACAAAGGGTCAGAGATTTATATGACAATGGACACTACCCAATGTATTACCTTACCTATAAAACCCAGAGAAAAGGCAATCCATCACAAACAGGTGCTAAAGTTCTGTTACTAAAATTTTTGGGATATATGATTTTGAGAAATGATGGATCTATAGTTCTTTAAAGAGGTATAAATGGTCTAGAACAAATTGAGCTGTACCAAAAAAATTTATGTAAGTTCAAAATAAGTTTTGTCGATGACCGGTTCCCAGCAACCTGCGGGAGGGAGAAGTACGGTCAAGGAAGGTCGGAGCCGGAGCTCCGGCGTCACCTCCGACGCTCAAGTTAGCAAGGTAGGCTAAAGGGAGTGAGGAAAACTCCAGAGAAAGAAGAGGGCTGAGAGCGTGAGAGAGAGCTCCCTTGTATGTGAGCTCTGAAGAGATTATCTAGGAGATGCATACCTTAACAGAGGTATATTGGTCTTCTTACTGTAGCAATGGGTAATGAATATTTTGGGTATTAACAAGTTTAACTTGAGTTTTAGTACAGTCCATTAATAAAATTTAAATATTACGATATGTGCTAGTATAAAGAATATGTAATAATTTAAGTGATGATGTATAACTACTTCATGATTTTGACTATTGCAAAACCGACTCTCCCAATTTTTATTTTTTTCTTCCGTTCTCTCAAAAAAAAATGGTGATTTTGATCTTTAAAAGTCAGTTGTGCTAAATTAGAGAATAACAATACTTTTTTGACGTTTGTTTGTTTTTTTTTTTTTTTNTTTTTTTTTTTTTTTTTTTGCAAAAATTAAAAAAGCATTTTGTCACAATGATTGACTACGAACATCTCACAATCTGCACTTTTTAGAAGTCTTCCATCATATATAGATCCATCCCGTATTGTTCATAAGGAATTTATACCTATTATAAAAGAAATAAACAAATAAATCACTTTCCCAAAATAAGAAATAAAATTAGGGCCCATGTTTTGCAAAATCATATTAACCTTGAAGAAAACACAAACCCATCTGCAGTGAGCAATATGCTTCTATGAATCATATATATATATATATATATATATTGGCAACCTGTTTCTATGAATCATATTGGACCTGAATTAACAAGATCACCTGGATCATCGCAGAGAATCAGGCACTGAGCAGCACTTTTATTTTGGTTAAGTCGAAGATTTGTTCTGGAAATAGATATCTCTATTTGCTGATTAGCTATAAGAAATTTCACAATCTTATAACAATGTACATAATCAATTGAATAATTGCTTGCGGACAGAAATTATAGTGACAATCCAATAGGTATAACACTGCATTTTGTCCAATAAAAAAAAAAAAAAAAAAAAAAACACTGCATTTTGATCTTTTGTGTACTGTATTAAATGGAATCTTAAATTATCACAACCCTATATATCAGTACTTATGATAAATCGCACCCTTTTACTGGGATTCATGTGAAAAGGAAAATATAACCTTTTTAGACATTTAGCCGGATTTTTGTTAATAATATAATTGGAAGAACACTAAATATCTTTCTGTAGTTCAATGAGGTATTTTGCTACCAGAACGCCTCGAATCTTCAAATTTTAATATTGTAAAAACTTGATGTTATACATTAATACATATTACCCATTGGCCCTAGCATATTTGCAATATGTATAAGGAGAAAGTAATAGAACACTCTTCTCTGCCAATTATCACTTAATTTCATTGACTATTCCGAATGAGTTCTCTCTCCTTATACATATGCATAGGGACATTATAAGAGGACCTGCATTATAAAGCATAAAAGACAATGAGGTTCAATATATTTGGTTCTAAACTTAAAAGGCCTAATAATAAATTCAAGGAATAAAGCATTCAGAAGACATTTTCGACAAACTTTAAATAGAGTTTCACTCAGCAAATAATATCAAGTAGAATATTACGTAATAGCTTAAATCATCATATAAACTACACAGACAGGGACTTGTTCAATTTCCAAGTTTAGAACTCGGTATCTCTAGTTACGAAATTTATTTGTTGTATTTGTTTTATATTAACAACTTAAGGTTTGTAGTTTCCCTTACTATGTGTAAATACAATTTTATTTAATGTACGATATCCTACTTGCCATAAAAAAAATGTACAACTTCTGATAAAATGCAGGGGCAATAAGTACATGTAAACAAGACTAGGCAAAAGTCCCTTCATATAAAGACATTTTGGTTATTCTATCATGCAAACCACTCTCTGCTTCTCTTTTAGAGATCCCATCTCATGAGTAATGATATAGGAGTATGCTATTAGCAGTTAGATTCTAGAGTAGACAAGTTACTGGATATGATCTAAGAAGTTTAAATGATTTGCAAGAGTTTAGGGGTTTAAAAAAAATATGTTAATAAGAGTAAAATTAGAAGAACACTCCTCTATTTGTTGTGTTACTTTATAGAGGATCCAAACTTATTGAGAAATCTTAATTACTTCTATTCTAAAAATGAAAACTATTCCACATAAGCTTCAATTTGATTGGATTCAGGTTCTGCCGTTCTGGTTTATCTATTTTCAAGTCCATTGAATGAATTACATGATATTCAATCATAGTTCACTGGGTCGATGGAGAAGCATACGTATGCACCAATTATTATGAAGATTTTGTGCTACTTTAAAATCCAATTTATTTCGTTATTTCTTTGAGTTATTTAACTTGACAAAGAGCGGTGAAATATGCAATAGCATATTTTACTTTGATATCACATTCTATAATTTGAAATTCCTTCAATCATTACCTTCTAAATCATTTAAATTGATTTAATTTCACTATATCAACAAAAAATTGATGTTCAAATTGAGATTCAAATATACAACGGTAGCTTTTCTCACATTACAGGAGGGATATAATTTGCCTTTTCATTCAAATAAGAGATGCAACTTGTGTTTGAAAATGTCAAGAAGAAGCCCCACAAAGAAAAAAAGGAAAGCGATATAAATAAAGACAATCCCAAAACACTGCCATGGCGTTAACGTCAGCCCAACTATCTAAGGTCCCTACAAGTAAATGCAACATATAAAGCGCATGTGAGGAGCAAAGACGATAAAGGCCACAATGAAGACACAGAACACACATTATGATTAGGACCACTTCTCCTCACTTTCAGAGAGAGGGGGAAAGACCAGTGGAATTTAAGAAGCATCGGCCCACACCTCAATAAAGTTTGGAAACGAAGTTGACAGTTTATACAGTAGCCTTACTAAGCCAACATGTAATGCTATCTGCACGCTGATGTATTAGTTCACATTAGCATAGAGTTCTATATGGCTCAAACTTTGCCAACTAATTAGTGTGAAGCAGTGTGAAAGATATTGATGGGCAATAAGCATTTCTCCAATCCAACCTGCACACCAAAGCGCATCCTCAACTCAAGAAAAAGCCGTCCCCTTATATCCTATTGGTGACAGTCGTTGGGTAACAATGTCGCAACAAACACCAGACGGTCTTTGTAGATCATCTTGGTCGGATCCAAAGCTGTCCTTTTTCCTTTCTCAATTTTCCTATCAATTATTGGAGTAAAGACCCTCTATTTGTACTCGAGTCACACTTGTGCAGCTGTATCTAAGTTCAACTAATAGAGACACCGGTGCAGGTGTGCCTACAGAAATTTGACTCTAAAGGGTGTGTGCATTATTCATTAAACAAACATATAACCAGCTACAAAGAAATATCCCTGCAACCAAGTCCTTAGGTGCTGAGGCACCAACTAACCCATACTAGTGTACAAATAGGACAAGCTTTTGGTCCTAGTCAATGTTAGCTGAGTTGATTCTCAAATTGAGTAGGCACATATTAGTGTCATATCTAGCTACTAGCTGGTCAATTTTGATCCAAAATTAGATATGTGATACACACCACCAAAAGAAATAAAATTTAAGTTTAACATCTGCACTATTCAAAGGGTATTTGACCCAAACCATACAAGGTGGACATAGGAAGGTTCATGTACAACCTTCCTGTATCAATCGGTACAGTCCTCATCTCATGATGGCAACTAAAAGGAATATCATTGGCGGAAAAATAGCAACCTCCATAAATGTCAGTGATGACACCTAATTTTAACCAAAACAGGAAAGAGTAAAAATCAGAACACCAAGAAAGAAAAGCAGTAGTCAGCAGCTTCTGGAAACGACCTGCCTACACATGTTCAAACAACAGGTGGTAAGTAGCGTTCTTTTTTTGGATAGAAGGTAAATAGCATTCTACACTCAGCTTAGTCAGTCCTGGCGCTTGTCATTGCCATTAACCCTATTTTCTACGGAAGTAATGCACAAAAAATATTTGTCATCTTCAGAAAAGTCAGATTTACCTCGCCAAGCCTAAGCTTAACCGTAACATATTGGATCTCCTGCTTTATCTAATTCTTATTCAAGCAATCACAACATAAGTCAGATTTTTTGCACTTTTTTCTACCCTCTACAAGTACCACGCCAACAACTCCACTGCTGCTAATTCTGCTTGCAACTGAGACTGTCCGCACATACAATACGCCAATTCATGGTGGCAGTAGGCTACCCCAATGCACATATCAACCTGCAATACCTCAACTGCTGCAAGGGAGCTTTAGTCCTACTGCAAAGGCTATACCTAAGATGAACTAACTATGACTCACTGTACCAGGGGAAAGTTTCTAAGAATTAGCTGCTTGACTTAAAATGAGCGATGAAGATCAGTATCAAAACACACAAATAAGACAATCAAGTATTAACGGAGAATCTGATTATAGAGAGACCATTAGAACTTGATGAGAATTACAGCATAAGCAATTATGACATGAACAAGAAGTCTTCAACTAAGATATTAGAGTCAGATACGTGAATCTTTAACCAAAAGTAATTGTAATCTTTCACATAAGTTCTCTTACAGTGTTACTGTCATCTCTTTTTGTAACTTAATGCTGACTCTTAAACCAATCACAAGTGTCCACCTTTAACCAGGAGATCAGCTGCACTGAGCCTAAGATCTAAAAGCATAATAGAGAGAGATGGATACCAGCAAACATGTTGTTTAAAGAATACAATTCTGTATGAACACTAAGATCTTGGCCGATGATATTTGAGAGTACTCCAATAAAGAGGACAATGGTTATGACTTAACCTTATAGATAAAATAGCCATTACAAATGGCAAATATGAATTTTGTTTTCTTCCCAACCACTTTTCCCCAAAATTCCATCCATTATAATACAACTTACATACTCCGTAGTCCAAATGATGGGATATTACAGCACCAAAAATAAAATCTACAGAAATGTTATTCACATGAAAAGAAGTTTGGTTTGGAGTAACAACAAATTATATAAAAAAATATTTAACAGTACCAACAACCACAAGCTCACGCATCTACAGGCATCGATCCGCCGGGGGGGAACCCTGCAAAAGTGATATATCGTCCGTGTATGTTCACCTGCAAGGAATTATCTGAACCTCTCTTGCTGAGCTTGAGAACTGTAGTTCTCTTCAATATGGCGGGTGAGAAGCGAGATTCCATAATGTGAAGCACTTGAGGCAGCATAATAGGATGTTACAGTGAGTTGTGTGAATTTTGGAAGCACATATCCTACAAATTGCACATATAATCCAAATTAGTCATGGTCCCATAGTTATCTAAACAAATCATATCACTACAATAAACTATAAGACTTGAATAACTCTATGTAAATGGTACACTGATATTTGCTTTTGGAAACTAAGAACCAAAGCAAAGGTCAACATTTTCTGCTGTAAACACTAGTTCAACCCCAAAAGAATCCTAAGAAACATTAATAATATTACTGAATCTAAAATTTCATATGGCCCATTTGCAAGTATTGTATGTTAATAACAGACATGGCCTTCCTTTAGGATTGCTTGAACCTGTAAACTTGTATACAGACACTACAGCAATTGCCACAAGGGCCCAAGAAAGCCAGTAAAACACTTGTTATTTCAAAGTAAAAGACACTTCAGATAAACAGAAGTACAAAAAGTGATACAATCAGACATCTTAAGATAAACAGTATAAGAAAAACCAAAAAACTAATGAATCTTAATGAATACTAGAAATAATCTCAGTAAACATTAGAAACTTTCAGTATGGTCAACAATCAAAACCAGCAGCTTCTTCAAGAAGATGAGCCAATAGCTGAAGAAGCTGACCATTGACAAAGCACTGATGGCAACACGAGAGCTTTCATTTAAAAATGAAATTTTTACGGGGCCAATCACATATATCATAAAAATATAACTTGAAAAGCACAGAAAATCTTAGGCATCATTCTTTGTTTTGAGGGGTGGGGTGGGGTGGGGGGAGGGGTGTTGTTCCACCTCTCGGAGTCAACTGTTTCATTCAATTTCAAGCATCGTAAGCTATAATTTTATTTTGAATCCAAAAACTACTTCACCACTTTAGCATCAATAGCAACAAATCTAATTATCATAAGACAATCTGATAAAGAGTACAAACCAGGTTTTGAGTGAGCAGGAACTATAGCCTAAAGGGGGCAGGGGGAGGAAGATATAGACACATAAAATACTGAACCTAAATTCTGCGTTTTGAAGTTTTTATGTGATGTCACTCTATTCATTCATACAAATATACCATGACTAAAAAATCTATAGAATAAATTATATGAATAGAATTTAGTTATAGTGTAAACTGTGAACACATTGTCTCTGTGAATAATAAATCAAATGGTAACGAATTTCAGCATATCCTTTTGTCCCACAAAAAATCCTACAAATCCTACACTCCTCTGTTGTTAAAACTTATATAATCAGAAGGATAAAATGAAATTAAAATTTCACTGAAAGAAATCTACAATGGGGGCAAACAACTCTGCCACACATATCCTCTATTTTGTTTTAAAGGGATACTACTATTTTAAACTTTTTAACTTTTTAACTTCCTTAAATAATCATAAGATTAATAACTAGAAAAGGAGATATTTACCTCCAAATGCAGCACTTGAACCTGAAAAAACTAGCAAAGGAGGTAGCTGCAAATGAAGAAGAGAAAAGAAAACAATTATCTTTATAAAAAGATGAACAAGTTCTATGGTATATCTACTCTGCAAGTATAAAGAATATATTTAAAGTACAAACAAGAGGATAAGTTCCACAATACATGTAATCTAAGCATCAATAGCACTGGATGGGCCATTAAAACAGAGGAATTGTAAAGGAATTCAGAAGTAAATCTGAGTATACCCCGACTAGGAAAGGAAGCCACCTTGGTCCCTTTAGCCAATTTTGAAGGTATGGGATCCCTGCAATAAAAAAGATTAATAACTGATATATAAAACAAAGGTATAGCATAGAGTAGATAAGATGAAACACAACATTACCTGTATTAAAACCATGAACTGCACTGAGCATTCCACCAATTCCTGAGCCAGCCTATTCAATTGGAAACACAATAAAACATAAAGCAAAATGAACACCCATAAAAGAGCGAGATCTTATATCATGAAAACAGACTAACAGCTCACTCAAGAGCATGCCATTTTTCCACAGACCAAGTCAGTTCAGCCAAACTACTAAAATTAGATGGACCAATCAACTTAAATACTGCATTACAACATTAAACCAGATATAGCAAAGTTTACAACAAATCACAACTTTAAAAATGAGCCAGGGAAACAACAAAATATACTAAGAAATAAATGAAAGAGATAAGATTAGGCAAGTCATAATCAACTGTATATAACCCACATAGATATTTAAATATCTGTTTTATTCTACAAATAAATTTTCCCAAAAAAGTATGTCATGCTATACATAATCAAATCACGCCGTACAGGAAGTCTGGAACTTAAATTAAAATTCAATCATAAACAAAATCAGCAGATACAAGTTGAATAAATAAGAAAGAACTGAATAACTCACGACGGCAGTGGCATCGTGCAAGACGGAAGTGATGGTCCATTCACCTTTTTCCTAAATCGGTATCACCACAAATACAAGTCAGAGTAGATGCTTACATGGTTAATTCATAGACAAGGAATCTGCAGGGCATAGATCGGTAAGTTGGAAGAACGGGGAAGACAGAGACTTACAGAATTAGGGCTTAGAAGGGAGAGGCAACGAGGGCAGCGAGCGGAACCGAGGCCTGGGTTGATGGTAGGATCGTGGTGGAGGTTGCCACTCTTTAGCTTCTCTTGGTATACCTCTCTAGTCCCCATTATTATTTTCTCTCTCTGGCTTTGGCACTGCACTAATGGGAAGCGCTGCCCCGAGCATTTAAAGGAGCTTATATCATTTTTCTTATTTTTCCCCTTTAATATTTTCTGGAGGATTATTTTCCGAATATAAAACAAACACACGAAATACTTTTTAGAAGTATCAAACAAATAGGTAATGTGTTTGGATAGAATTTTTTTTAAAAATGTATTTTATTTAAAAAAATTATATATATTTAAATGAATTTCTCACAACTTTTAATAATATTTTATTAAGTTAAAATTAAAACATATGAAAAAGTTTATAAATAAAGTTTTTGCATCTTTATGCTTAATGGTGTTCATAACCATTAAAAGTATTTGATTATAGAGTAGTTGATTTCAAGGTTCTCATTGCAAAAAGAATGTATTGTGTTCAAGACCTTTCATTGATAAAATAAGGGTTTCAAAGTGTTTTCTCACACAAAACTACAAATGTGAGTGCTTTGATAACAAGAACACTAAAGCAGTAATGACTCATCCCAATAACTCTAGCTTCATCCAAAAGTTAGTGTTAGGTTTTAATTTCTGGGTTACAAAAAAAAAAGTATGGAACTTAATTAATTTATAATTTTTTTAATGAAATTTATTTGAAACAATATTATAAATTAATTTTATTTATAAATTATTTTGTATGTATTTTTAATGAAGATTTACAAATATCCTATCACCTTTTTTGTTTATTTGCAAATATTTATTTTTCAATTTAAACTTATTCTATTTACGAAATGTTCCAAACTAGAAACACACACGATATATGATATTAAGAATTAAAGTAATTATTTTTTTAATGTGAAGAATTGGAGTAATTGTTGAAAAAAACTAAATGTATAGATGTATTTTTGTAGCACACGTTATATTTTTAGAAGAGATAATATGTAAAAAAAATGAGTTTACAACATAAATAATATGACCTGAATAAAGGAGTTGAGACTTGAGGAAATTACTATAAACATGTAGATATATTTTTAGAAGAAAGTTAGTAGTAGAGAATTTTTTTTTTTTTTCTCATGATTTTTAGTTGTGAAGTTAGTAACTTAGTAGAGACTCTCAAGTCTCAACTCACAAGCCACACCACAACCCCTTTCTCTCTCTCAACGGCACAAGCCCGGACGTTTTCAAAGCCCAAAGCTGAAGTGAACTACTGCGTTTCTATATAAATTGGGCTTCCCCCAACAATGAAATATTAAGAACACGCATTGATCCAGATTTGCAAATACGAGAGAGGTCTAGGATTTCATTCCTATAGTTCATCCTATTTTTTGAAGCATTCTCTCATTTGATGTATCTAATTTTGTCTCTTAATAATATTGGACTTTTGTAGAAAAAAAAAAAAAAGCTATAAATCATGCTAAAAATAAATGGAATATTAAGAACGCACATTGATCCAGATTTTAAAAGCTCAAATCTTGTCAATATTTAATTGTTATAACTTTTTTTCAGCAAAGTGAATAAAATAAACAATCCCTTAACTTTTGACGACCAAAAAAAAATGTTCTCATAACTTTGTTGTTTTGTAGCCCAAAAAAAAAAAAAGAGGGAAAATTATTACAAGTCACTCAAAAAAATCTCATAACATTATTAACACCATAACTCATAAGCAGGAAGCAAATGTTGACTGATAGTCTGAGATGATTTCAATAGGTAGCTATACTACACTTGCCTACAATTTTAGAGAGAACAAAGCACCGAATTTCATTAAACTATATAATATCTCCAATGTCATGCAACTCGGAAATCATTTGGTCAACTTCGTGGCTCATGTGACATAATCGAGTTTCAATTTTCTGAACTACTAAATCATTTTGTAGATACGCCCAATGTTCTTTGCATTTGCTTCTTCGATTATTTGACAATTACCATATTGTGGGCACTCTCTCGTCAACTATCGAGTGATACTCCACTAGTGCCAACCACTCAATTATGTGGTAGTTTACTAACGTGATTTCAAGATATTAATTATAGTCAATCCTGCCAATTTAGCTAACCCATTGTCCATAGGCCAATAGCTCATCACGTTCATTCATATAAACTAAAATGGCAATATATCTTTGATTTGTGAATTGTGAATGGCAGACAGCTAGCACACCCAGTCACCCACCCATGCCATTGTTTTTTAATCTTCGTTTTTTAAATTACAAAGGAAAAAAGAAAAAAAGAGTTCATTATGGGAATAAATAACTTCCACGACCCTTGAGTTTTCAATTGTCATGTTTGGTTAAGCTGACATTGTCAGACAATCTCAATGCCGTGCAAGATGGAAGTCTCGTGCACGGTTTTGAATGAGAGAAAAAAGTGAGGAATTCTCTTTTCTACTCTCCCTGCCATGGATGCTTTTCTTTCTGTTACTTAAGCTCCAACCACTTGAATTTTTTATATTTCTTTTTATTTCTCATCAAACGAATGGGATCTTCTTCTAAAAATCCTAATTATTCTTAGCATGATATTAAGAAGTCTCATTGCTACTACTCAAACAAGCAAGAAACGTATGGATTCATAGGTCAAATAGAATATGTAATTATTGGAATAATTGTTGGAGACTCAAATGGTGGATATGCAAGCATGATACCTTATATGCTGTTCTATATCTCCACGTACGGATATTTGTCAATCGTATTACAAGAGTAAAATTTTTATTATCTACCAAATCTAAAATGTGTTTGGTATATAGGCTTACAACACCATGGCATGTAAAGTATCCCGATATCTCGAAAGATTCTACCGGGAATTACCCAGAAGAAAAAGTTTCGGCAAAGACAGGACAAGACAGAGAAAGTAAGTAATGTAGAACAGTAAGACAAAGTCTATACCGAAAAAAAGGAAAAAGACAAAGCGATGACAACAATAGAGAACTTTGAAGGATGCTCATGGAAAGTACTGATCAATAATGGAACACGTAGACATTGTATTCCACAACGGCATCCCCTGTTTTGAGATCGAAAGTGTGAGTCTTGGCCTGAGCATACCCACGTGCGAACCGGAAAAGCCCGCTCCCGCCAACAATCGGTATCTCCCTCACGGCGTTGAACACCTTGTTCCGCCCCAACAAGCTTAAAGTGCTGCCGTTATATTTCCCTTCCGTGAAAACATAGTTCATCACCATTAACAAGCCCACTTCGTCTTGGCCCGCAGAGGCGTAAATTCCTTGTGCTTTTCCCACAAGCTTGGACGTCGGGGCGGGTCCAACTGTCAATGGATCATCGGCCATCACGACGGCTCCGAAACCCGTTAGGGAAGTGTTGGTCATGAGGGCCTCGGCGACTCTGACGGCGGTGGGTTTCCGGCCGCTGACGATGTCATGGAAGTAGAAGTGGAGGTGGCTAAGCTTCTCCTTATGGAGACCTAAAGATGCTGGGGAGAGAGTTCGGGAGAAACGGGTGGATTTGGCTCCGGCGAGGGGCGAGAAGAGGATGATAACGGTGAGAGTAATGAAGAAAGCGGAGGCTAGTCTAGGAAGGGTTTTGGGTTTGGCCATGGTGGAGGAGAAGTGAGCTTCAAGCTTGGATCTCAATAGAATAGGGTATATATATTAAGTTGTATTTATAAGGTGAGAATATTGCGGGTGGTTGACCTGCAACTCAAATTGACTCATACGGGTCATAATAAAATTTTCATGATTAGGGATGACATGTTAAAAACTGGTTAGAAAATATATTTAAATAATCACTAATCATAAAATTAATAAATAGAATGGGTTTAAAAAATGGGGGCTTTAACTAACCCCATGCAAAAATGGGGTTAAACGACCACATCCTATATGGACCACTCAAATTGTAACAAGTGTGTTAATAATGGGACCCATACATTTACTAAACCTGCTATAGGCATCAGAATATTTAATATAGTTTTTGACAACAAAATTTTCACTTATTATAAATCAGCCTCATAGTTAAAAAAACTAAAAAAATTCTAACTCAATTTCATAAATTTGAAAACTCACTAATTCAATTTTATGCACTTAGTTTTAGTTAAACTATATTAAGTGTTGAATTAAAAAATATTCAATCTCTAAAAATGTATGACTAATGGGAATAGTTTCAATAATTTTTTTCATGATACAAAATAGAAATTCTTATTAGTTACTTTTCTTCTACTTGTAAAATACATTTACCTCCAAAGATAATGTATGAGAACCATCTTGTTCTAAAAATCATTGTCACATTCTAATTGTCAACCTAAATGATAGTTAAAACCCAAATTAATATGACACTACACTAATAAAGTGATATAATGTAGTGTTATCTAACTTCATTTCATTTGAACCTAATTATTGTGAAAGTGAAAAAAAAAAGTCTTATTTTAATTTCATACACTTGAATTGAGTCTTGTTTGAACTTGATTAGTATTAATTGGAGAGAACAAAAAATATAATTTCATATAATTACATTTCAATTGAACTTAATTAGTAAAAAAAAATTTAAAAAAAAACCAAATTTATTACACTTGATTAGTGTCAAATTGAAAAAAAGCCCAAATTAATTTTATGCAATTCTTTTCAATTGAACATGATTGTATCAAATTAAGATAGAGAAGTGATAATTTCATGCAATCCATTTCATTTGAACTTAATAAATAAAAATTTAAAAAAAGACCCAATAAGTAGTGGTGATTTATATATTTTTAATTTTTATGGCAATTTAAGAATATGTTATTCTTCTTTTTTTTAAAAAAAGAATACATTATTGACATAACAATATTGACTAAATAGTGAATTATATTAGATTAATTAGTACACGTATAATTTTTTTTTAAATTAAAGTGCAAGTATAATTATATAAAGTTAATTTTTAATTTTGTTAGTACTTTCTTTTTCATCTTAATTTTTAAAATAATTAAGACTTCTTTCAAATGATAAAAATTCACAAAAGAAATTTTTTAAAAGATACCAAGATGAAGCTTCACAAGTTTTAAAAGATATGTGCAAATGAATCTTCTAGTTTGTCTTTTCTCTTAGTCCTATGTCTCCATAAAAATGCGATGAACTCTAACTTTGAATTTCAAAGGTTTGCAATTTGTTGACAAAATCTTCATGTCAATTTGATAAACCATCAAAAGCCCCATATATTGACAAATGTCACACTTACTAATTTAATGGTTTAACTAAATTTATATTGGTTATGTTGATTATGAACTATACAATTTGGAACATTTTAAAATTTATGAGAACAAGTTTCCAAGCAAGGCCTCTAAATTTTGGAGAAATTTGTTTTTTAAAGAATTCTTATGAAATTAGAAGTATTGTCTAACTAGGGATTTTTATACCTTAGTACCATAATCTAATCACTATGTAACTTAAATACTACAAAAATTTGTAATAATTCCTATCTTATGTTATAAAAAAATAACTTTAAAAAGTATTGGTAATGTCAACTAACCTTTTAGGTGATTTTGAGTTTAACATGAAAAATAATACATAGAATGTTCGCATGTGGTGAAAGAAAGATAAAGCTTAAGAATATCCTAACTTTTACGTAAATGTTGACACTAATTAATTACAAACTTCATATCTTAGTACCTTAGTTATTGAGATGATAAAATTATTGTGGAATATTCATTCAATATAAGATGTATCCATCTTTAGTCTTACGTTTATTGTATATTATTCTACTTTAAGTAATAATAAGCGTAGTTTATGTGTGAGAATTTGCAAGTCAATGGAGCCCTAAAATCAAATCACTTAAGGATATTCTTTCTATAGATTATGACAACCTAATTCTACTTAGATCACTTTTATTAGAAGTCATTACTAATTAATTTTGGTACAATTTTTTTTTATATAAACGTTTCAAATATGTCAATACTTAAAAGTTAAAACATCTATTTTAATTAAAATTAGTTAATATAAAATTAGAAAATGGCACATTATCTTATATTTAATGCTTATTAAAAGAAATGGTCATAGAGAATTAGAGATTGAAGATAAACTTTAAAACTTCACTAATTATTAGTGTAAAAAGTCAATGTTTTAAATATAAGCATAACAAAAAGTATTTATCTTGGGAAAACCTTTAAATTTTCATTTTTTACCTATATGAAGGAAATTTTAAGTGCATAAACTGAGAAAATAGCTGCCTCCGTACAGAAAAAAATAGCTTCTCACTAATAAAAATCATTTAAATATTTATGGTACTTTATTTAAATTAGTGCTTGTAATTTTTTGATTAATGATATATTGTTAATAGTAAAAAGAGAACACCACATTCACATGCAAAAATGTCTCCAAAATTATTTGTATTGCCAAAACTAGAAAACTTAGTTTTAGTTAAAGTAAAACCTCTGTTTGGTCCTCGAAAGATAGGTTCGGTGACAGTTTAGTTCTCCAAAGATTTTCACCGACACTTTAGTCCTTGGAAGATTGTTCCGTCAGTCATTTTCGTCCTCCGCTTATGTCCGTTAATTGGACTTAACAGAAAAGGTCACGTGACACGTTAAGTGCTGACGTGACCGTTAAATGCTGACGTGGCACCTTAAAAAAAATTAAAAAAATTTCTCTCTCATCTCTCATCTCTCTCTCTCTCTCTCTCTCTCTCTCACACACGCTCATCTTTCTATTCCTCAATCTCTCTCTCCGCCAACCTTTCTCTCTCTACCATCTCTCTCTCACACTCTCCCTCTCATCTCTCTCTTTCTCCGCCAATCTCTTTCTCTCTCTACCATCTCTCTCTTTCTATTTACGCAATTCTCTGTCTTCGTTCGTGATCATGTTGGGCGAAATCTTGAATTGCATATAGAAACAAAACGAACCACTTTTATTCTCGGAGCTGAGGTATATGAAGAATGGCTTTTTGGTCCCTTTCGTCCAATGGTTAGGACATCGTCTTTTCATGTCGAAGACACAGGTTCGATTCCCGTAAGGGATAGGTACTCATTCCCGGCCGCTTTCAGTTAGTGTTCATTGCTGAGTGATCGCTCGCTATCTGGCTGGAAAAGGTGGTCCAGAAGCTTTCTCTCTCCCAGCAAGCAAGACGAGATCACCACTTCTCTCAGTAATGGACTTCCTTTATTTGATTCTTCCTTAGCCTTAGATGTCCTATCATAGATTCTCGAACCTCCGACAGACAGAATCCCCATGCATGCGTTCTTTCTCTCCTCCCTTCTAGTTACCGCCTCGTGGGTCCTTCAACTGGTATGAAATCACTAATGGGAGGCCTTAGCCGGGTTATCTGAAACCTTAACATAGTCATATTCAAGTTATCCCAATAGTCAATGAGCAGGAAGAGGTTTAGGAAGTTGATTCAAGCAAGAAAGGAAAGTCCATTGACTTGGCTACGATAGGGCTATGATTCCCATCGATAAAGAAGAGTTTACAACTACCGGCACCGACTCGAACTAAGAAGAGCTACTTAACAACTACCTACTATTAGGTAGTGCCTTCCTCCAAGGCGAGTGCTCGATGGTTTTGGATTTAGTTTCGCCTCCCTTTGTGTGGTAAGAGCCACGAGCGAGCTCAAAACCTGTGGTCGCCGGTCCAGAAAGAAATGTTCTGGATGGCCTCACTTTGAGTCTTCATGATGAGCTGCCATGCAAAGAGTAGTCCGATCACTATTCCGTGTTAAGCCATTGAGTTGGCAGGAGTTTTGGAAACAAAAGCAGGATGGAGTGGATGAATAATGGCTAGTTCACTTGGCGTGCTGATAATAATACTCGAATGGTACTCGAAGTATCTGGGGAGTTTAACAAACAATCTTGGTCAAAGGATGAGAACAGGTGGGTCTCTTTGGAGTCATCAACGTGTGGAACAGATAGCAAATGTGGGAATTTTAGTATTTGCAATCCCCAAGCCGAGGAACCATATGATTGTTTGCATGGTTTTGAACGTTATGATGCAAATTCTTAGAAGCTGGGCTGTGTGAGGAGAACAGAGTTGCTCTGCAGCAGCACAAGCATAGATAAACGGAAATGGCATGATGGATATTTACAGTTTAATATAGTGTCTTTACCCTCAAATGAAGTGATCTTCAACGACACTAACAGTGCTTTATTATGTCAAACAAAATGCTCTAGCAATTGTTCTTGCGTTGGCTACGCTTATGATTATAGGCGTGGTTGCTTATTATGGAATGGTCAAGAATTCAATCTTAAGAATATCTCTGTTGATGTTGGAGATGATAATTACAGGCCAAGTTTCTTTCTTAAACTTGATGCTTCAGAACTTGTTAACAATGGTATGGTGAAGAAAGCTCCTCTCAGTTAGAATAATAGAATCAATATTATCTTGCTTTCTTCAATCTATTTAATTATGATGAGTACAATTTCATAATTCTTCTGTGCAGACTCAAACACAAGGAATGAAACAGAACCAAGGGATGCATTTCTTGCACAAGACAAAATAATAATTGTTCTTGGTCTCATTGAGTTGCTGAGTTGCTACAATAATCTTGGTCTCACTTGCTGAGTTGCTATAGTAAAAATGGGTACATGATGGTGCATCTTGCTGCTCTTTAAGAGCACGTAGTGAGCAGCTGTTGTTGGCATGGACAGTTAGAAGACTTTGTCTAGAGTTTGTTAGCTATGTTCTTGCTATGAGAATAAGTGCTAGTAGTGGAGTCCTTAGTGTTAGCAGTTGTGGTAATTCAGTTGCATGTATTTAGGAAATCATGAAGAGCACGTGAGCATTAGGTGGTGTGCACTATGAAGTCAGGTTAGTGGAGCAGCAGTAGTTGTTATTTCCTTTCCTTTAAATTCCACAAGTTAGGAAGTCAGTGGAGGAAGAAAAATATTTATTGTGGTTTACTCTCACCCTAAAAGAGCTTTATTTTCATTCAGTTCAAATTGGGACCTAACACAAATGGAGAAGAAACATTGTTCATCTCTCAGAGAAACTCAGTGAAAGAGAGATG
>QAOA01007318.1:222152-417667 GCA_003255065.1 Cercis canadensis | reverse complement strand
TAACTATAACTTAGCTATAGATAATAATATAATGTATAAAATATGCATGGTTATCAACTTATCTTAAGGACGAAATAAGTTACATTTATTATTTTTCTTAAAAAATTTAAATATAATATGTCAACGATCTTGATAATTCATGTTTTCATTTTATAAAAATAATAATGTGAAAAAAGTTTATTTAAAATATATATAACACTAAATTAAATCCTTTCATATATTTGCTGGGTAAAATGGAGATGATACACATCAGTTTCACAATTGATCGATCTCAGATGAAGAGGAACTCAAATGTGGGGATCAAACATATGCAAATCAAGAAGGACCATCATGTTTCGTCTTCCATTATTAGATTTTTTATGGCACTCAAACTGTGAGATATTGTTTTGAATATTTAATCATTGATAGTCTTCAGTATATATGAACCATTTGCAGCTACTTCTTCCCGAGTCCTTAAATGATTTTACAAAGAATTAAGTTTTCACAAAATTATATATTTTTTATATTAATTAAGACTCATGCACATATTTGCTTCACAATTTGTTACTTAATATTTAATATATTGTCAGCATATTGAAATGGTCATGCTTACTGTAGACAGATTACATTTAAAAGCAAAATAACGAAGTAGCATGCATGATAATCTTTTTCATATATATATATAGTATCATTTAGACACATTGTCAAATAATATACATACACTAACAATGTAATAAAAAATTTAAAAACTGAATTAAGTTGAACTGTGTGAATTTAAATGCTTGTTAATGGGCTCATGGACCTGCAAATCCTACTTGCAAATATGAAAAGTAAGGGAGAGAGTGAGATTTACTCTCTTTAATTTTTTGTCTTATTTTTTACACTATTGTTCTTCACTTATCTTAATCTATTTATTAATGTATATTTTTAAATTTTATCATGCTTAAAATTTTATTTTAAATTGTGAATCTTTATATATAAATTTGAATATAATTCTTTTAAAAAAAATTCATAAATTTGTTTGTGAAAAATATATAAATGGAGAGGAATATCATATTTTGTGTATTTTCAACTTTAACATAATTTAATTACTAAAAAAAAAGTTTTAACATAAATTGTTATTTTAAGTGATGTGCTAACACAATTTTAGTTAAATTAGTGGGTCACATTAATATTGTCACACAAGTTGAGAAATGACCAATTGAACAGATAACCAAAAATAAATATCTACCATTAGATTTGGCACATAGCACAAGAAACGGTGGTGACTGTGCCACCTAAAATGGGGTTATATAACCCTATATTTTTACCTGAAAAAAATTAAAGTCCCCTTAAAAAATTATGTAAATCATCATTTAAAATGTTTTCAAAACTAAATGCACGTACCCAGAGTATGTTATTTGAGAAATTTTTTATGTTCAACCTTTTTCAGAACAAGTATACCAAAAAAGAAAGAGGAGGATGGATTATTGTGTAACCCAAAATTCATTGATAACTTTAAAAAAAATGGTTAAGAGGTAACTTTTATATGGTGATCATGGACCTGATGGTCGAACACGTCAACTCCACAGACACGTCTTGATTTGGAATTCAAGGCCCGCGAGTTGAAAAGAAGGGTCTTGGTCGGTTGGTCCCCCGTTTACAGTTTGTCCCCGTCTTGGAAGGAAAGAAGAAAGCACTTACTAGGCTGTTGAGCATGTGTCCGATCAAAGAAAACTTGTCAATAACTCCACTAACTTCTACTGATCATTGAAGGGGATGATTAAGTGGTCATGGATTTAAACTTGCCTTTATATAAAATAGAGCCAAAGGACAACTTTGTTTGTATTTACTAACTTTCGGCTAATAATTTATTATCACCTTTTGATGGGATAGGGTTAGGGTGAGACTTACAATCAGACCACCTCAAGGAAGTTTTTTTAATATTTACATTAAAAAATCATATATTGGCTTTTGTTTTGTGGATATTTTCTTACCTTAGGAAATTAAGATAAGTGATTTGATTACGTGCAATGTAGTTTGGATTTGAAGTATTAATTAATTCCACCGTTTCAAAGAGAAAAAATTACGTAGGAGTTAATCTCTCAAATATATTGCAGTACATTGACTGATAACATGTCTCCAATTTCAAGTTTAAAAACAACAGAAAGCCAGAAGAAACCCAAGGAAGTAAGAAAAGGAAGCTGTTTAAGATCAAACGGTACAATCGTCGGTAATGGAACACACATAGACATTGTACTCTACAACAGCATTCTTGGCTTCGGAATCCAAAGTGTATGAGCCTGAAGATAGCCACGAGCGAACCGGAAAATCCCACTGCCACCCACAATCGGCATCTCTCTCACGGTGGCTAATATAGGGTTTGCGCCCCAGCACACTGAAAGTGTTACCGTTGTATTTCCCTTGTGTGAAAACAAAGGTCAAAACCATAAGGAAACCTAACGCACTATATATGTGAAGCTGAGGCGTAAATGCCCTGTGCTCTTCCCACTGGTTTGGAACTCTGCTCTAGTCCTTCCGTCAAGGGATCATCCATTATTACCGTCATTCCGAAAGCGGTGGACTACGTGTTAGTCATTGGTGACTCGCCCACTGGTGGCTGTTGGGTTTGATCCGGTGAGAATGTCATGGAGGTAGAAGTGCAAGTGAGAACTAAGGAGAAGAAAAATGATGACGGGCACAAAGAAAATGAGAGAGAGGTGGGAGTAAGTTTTGCAAGGGATAGATCAGCCATGGCTAAATTGTAGATTACAGGGTGATGATGAGAACGTCAGAGATCGAATGTGTGATTACTGATTAGTGCTAAAAACCTCTATATAATGCATGTATTCGTGCATTATTTGCAATTAAACTTAGACTAATGTTAGTTACATACTATTTACATTTTGCAATGCGCTCTTTACACTCAGACTCATTGAATTTAACGTTCACTAACTCACATGGTATTCAACAACCATTTCTCTGTATAAATTGAGTAGAAGGGATCTCTTTCAAATATGCTACTCCACAAACATCCAGTCTCAACTTATTAAGGAATGAGTCGAATAGCAGCCACCAGAACCTTCCACTAGATGTTACCAAATATACTGCAGAAGGAATCTCTTCCAAATATTAAAGCTTTTTTAATGGGGCAGGTAAACACCTAAAGAACTTCCCCCCAACATTGTTTGTTACTTCTTTAGTCTCCAGCGTTTGTAGCATCCTCCTTTGGATATATATGCATCTTCTTCTTCAAGTTTATGCCATGAATATTGTCCATTGTCTTTTGTACTTTTCTTGGTTATCTTGCTTACTTCACCAAAAAAGTACACGAGAAAATTAATTCCCACACCACCTAACCACAAAATAAAAAATAAAAACCAAATACTTATTGCTCGTCAACATAGATCCAGAAAAGGAACAAAAAAATAAAAAATAAACCCAAAATCCGGTTGGTTAGATTGGAGCTTGGGCTCAATATTGTCAATAATCAAGGCATACGCTTAGTACACGCATGATAATATGTACCTTTATTTGGAAATTTTGAAGTTTTGACAAGCAATAAAATTGAAATGATGACCCTTTATGTAAGTCAATGATATTTGCTAATCATTAGGGAAAAAAAAAGAATATGGTTTGATTATCTGAAATTGTTGCGGTTGAATTACTACCTTTGTCATTCGGCTGTACAATTGGGAAAAGAAAAAACTGATAAATTGCACAAAACTCTCCTTTGAACTTTGGTTTTGTGCAATTTAACTACTGTGTCTCTACTACAAAAAATTTCCCACCACAGATTTCCAATCTGTATACAATCTTATAGCCAACGGCTCTCCCCAAGAAGTTTCTACATAAAACATACGCAAATTCTAATGGAAGACGAATCACGAATCTACCTTACGAATTCGGTGTCATTCTCTTTATTAATTTGCAGTACATAGATTGATCTGTCTCAAATTTCGAATTTGAAGATCATAAGAAAAGGAACGGACAAGATTTGGAAGCAAAAATGCAGAGCCGAAAAAAAAAAAACATACTAATAATGAAATACATAGACATTATACTCCACAATAGCATCCCCTGTTTTGAAATCTACAGCGTGAGTCCTTGCTTGAGCATACCCACGAGCAAACCGGAAAAGCCCACTCCCACCCACAATCGGCATCTCCCTCATGGCGGACAACGCCGTGTTCCGACCCAACACACTCAGATTGCTACCGTTGTATTTCCCTTCGGTGAAAGCAAAGTTCAAAACCATGAGCAAACCCAACTCACTCTGCGAAGCAGAGGCGTAGATGCCCTGTGCTCTTCCCACGATTTTGGAACTCAGCTCCGGCTGCACCGTCAAAGGATCATCCATCATCACCACCGCTCCAAACCCCGTGAGTGATGTGTTAGTTATCGGAGCTTCGGCAACTCTGACGGCGGTTGCGTTTCGGCCACTGACAATGTCATGGAAATAGAAGTGCAGGTGGCTCAATTTCTCTTGCTTGAGACCCAGAACTGAGGGAGATATGCTTCTCGAGAAAGTGTGATATTTTGCAGAGGCAAGACCCAAGAAGAAGAAGAAGGGGAAAAAGAAAATGAGTTTTGGAAGGGAATTGGCCATGTTGGGGAATGGGGGTTGGAGCTTGAAGGAGAATAAAGACTTCGGGGTTTGATTGGGGTCTTTTTCTTTGATGCCGTTATATACGTATATACAGTGACCAGACTCACCAATAACCGGTAAAGGCCTAACAAAAGGATTTCTCCCAAATTTACTCTAGATATATTCACGTTTCTCGTTTTCAAAAATATTTATTAATTGATTTGAGTAATATATATTTTCCCTTATTAGTTTGGTAAGTTTATGTTAGATCCAATCTTTTAATTTTGTTTTTACTTATTTTCCTAAAATTTTCATTTAGCATACCTTTTTATTTTATCGTGTTCCTAATTAAAATAATATGGCAAATGATTAAATAAATGATCTCAAACAAAATAAATGGTTAAATCTTTTAGATCTAGAGCTAATTTGTTACTTGTGACCAATTTCACTTGATAATATTTTTTTTATTTTGACTATAATTTTAATTTTAAACACAAATTTTATGAGTTTTAAAAATAATTTCAATATCAATTGATGACAAATTATTTGATATTTGACTTGATAAATTTGTTACATGACTAAATAAAAAATAATAATATTTTTTACAATAATGGAAAATAATAATTTAAAAGTACATAAAGAATCATGACATAACACTCAACAGAATAAAAACACAAACACGCACATTATAATTACTTTCGGAATTTATTGGGGCGGCTGAAATTTTCAAACCGCTGCTGCGCATGCGAGGTGAACCACAGCAACCCACTATTAACAAGGTGAATTAGATGGAAGGCATGGTATCAGATAAAGGGAGGCGTTAAAGAGATGCCAAGGGAGAAAAAAGTAATTTGGGAAGTGCAAATGAAGGATGCGATGTTTCATTCCTTATCATTCACAACCAGTTCGCCAAACATTCTGGAAATTCGAAAGTCTTGGAAAGGAATAGCAATGTCCATCGGGCTCGCACTACAGTCACATCACAGCTAAGCGTAGCTTTGCATTTCTTTTTTCCACAAGAAGCTTTGCATTTCTTTTTATGCTTGTCTATTACGCTATAACCTTTCAGATTATATGTTGGGTTAAGTCAATGTAACAAAATGGTCTCCCTTTAACTTGGGTGGAAAAGTGGGGTTTGAAAATCATGGCGAAAGGACGGTCATAATTGAAGTCAAAAGAACAGTTTGTTTATGATAATTATTGATAATAATGGAAAGATGTGAACATTGTGAAGGTTTTTTGCCATGGACATTGTGAGGTCAAGCGCGTGAAACATGCTTTACTACATATTTTGAGAGAGGAGACTGAAAGAGGAGCAAGAAAGCTAAAAGAGAAAATTATCCCATCCTAGTTCAATTTTAATCGTGTTAACACTAGAAAACCTCTTCAGATTTTGCAAGATACAAATATAAGAAGTCACTCATGAATAAAATATTAAAATATGCAAAGTAATTGAAATAATTGACTACTCTACAAAATACCAATCACTTTTTGAAATATGGAACAGAGGAGAATTATAACTTATTTAATTTGCTAATGAAGAGGAGAGTTATAATTGAAGGCAAACAAAAAAAAAACAAAAAGAGGAGAATTGGAATTAAGTTTACTCTTTTGTTTTTTTTTCCCTGGATTTTGTTTTTGGCTGGAATTAAGTTTACTTTGGAAGGACTAGAGCTGGTTAGGGCCGTGGTGGGCTAAATTTTTTAGGCTATAAAAGTGGGCTTAATTTATACAGAGGGGTATCTTTGGGCAACTAATATAGTTATGGAGTGGATGCGTTGTTTTCTCCGCTACTTGGGCTATTTCCAGCCCAAAAATGTTGTGAGCTATTATCAATATGGCCCCAAAATAAAAGCAGATATACACAGTAGTTGCAATTTAGCAGAGTTTCCGGGCCTTAACCAGTCTTTAAAAGTCATGTATGCACTGCCCCCCATGCCCGATCCAAGAGGGCATTCAAAACCCTAGACACGACCTGTAAATTGAATCCAATACATTGACTGATAACATGTGTCCAATTACGAGAAAATTAATTCCAACGCCACCTAACCACAAAACTAAAAAATAAAAACCAAATACTTATTGCTCGTCAACATAGACCCAGAACAGGAACAAAAATATAAATATATAAACCCAAAATCTGGTTGTAAGTTAAATTGGAGCAAAAGCAATTTCAATTAAGTTTTGGGCTCAATGTCAGTAATCAAGGCATGCGCTTAGTACACACAGGTTGTTTGACTTTGATATTATAATTTATAAATAAAATTACATATTTATNAAAATTAAAAAAAAAAAAAAAAAAAAAAAAAAAATAAAAAAAAAAAAAAAAAAAAAACAAATTCTAACAAGTAGAGACCATCGGACGTGCTGATTGTCACACGGTGTGTCTGCACTAGATGTGCCACAAGACTATTAGCATGTCCAATCTTATCCACTTCATGCAGACTTTGGCACTTGGGAAACTAAACTTGACAACAAAAAATAGGAAAAGACAAAAAATGTAAAAACTCATAACCCCTCGTCATCTTACTTCCCCATTTTCAACCGTAAAGTGAAACTAAAATTGTCCAAATAGAGTGAGATATGCATGAAGTAGGTGACACTAGTCTCGCTTCAAAAAGGAAAAATAAATTAGTTAATGTCATGGACAAGACCGAACATGTCAACAGCTACATGGCGTGTTTAGTAGAGATATGTTATGTGGCAATCGGCGCATCCAGTAGTCCTCACTAAACATGCATAATTTGATTTCAAAACTATAAATATTTAGATAATTAAATTACAAAATGTAATAAATGCATAATTTGATTTCTGAACTGTAATATTTAGGTCAAACCACTAGACCATTTCATGCATGATAATATGTACCTTCACTTTGAAATTTTTACAAGCAATAAAATTGAAATGGTGAGCCTTTAGGGGAAAAAAATAATATGGTTTGATTATCTGAATTTGTTGCGGTTGAATTACTACCTTTGTATTCGGCTGTACAATTGGGAAAATAAAAAACTGATAAATTGCACAAAACTCTCCTTTGAACTTTGGTTTTGTGCAAATTAGCTACTGTGTCTCTACTACAAAAAATTTTCCGCCACAGATTTCCAATCTGTATACAATCTTATAGCCAACGGCTCTCCCCAAGAAGTCTCTACATAAAACATATGCAAATTCTAATGGAAGACGAATCACGAATCTACCTTACGATTCGGTGTCATTCTCTTTATTAATTTGCAGTACAAAGATTGATCTGTCTCAAATTTCGAATTTGAAGATCATAAGAAAAGGAACAGACAAGATTCGTAAGCAAAAATGCAGAGCCGAAAAAAAAAAAAACACATTAATAATGGAATACATAGATATCATACTCCTCAATAGCATCCCCTGTTTTGAAATCTAAAGCGTGAGTCCTTGCTTGAGCGTACCCACGAGCAAACCGGAAAAGCCCACTCCCACCCACAATCGGCATCTCCCTCACGGCGGAAGACACCGCGTTCCGCCCCAACACACTCAGATTGCTACCGTTGTATTTCCCTTCGGTGAAAGCAAAGTTCAAAACCATGAGAAAACCCACCTCACTCTGCGAAGCAAAGGCGTAGATCCCCTGTGCTCTTCCCACGGTTTTGGAACTCAGCTCCGGCTGCACCGTCAAAGGATCATCCATCATCATCACCGCTCCAAACAACGTGTGTGACGTGTTAGTTATCGGAGCTTCGGCAACTCTGACGGCGGTTGGGTTTCGGCCACTGACAACGTCATGGAAATAGAAGTGAAGGTGGCTCAATTTCTCTTGACCCAGAACTGAGGGACATAAGCTTCTCGAGAAAGTATCATATTTTGCAGAGGCAAGACCCAAGAAGAAGAAGAAGAGGAGGAAAAAGAAAATGAGTTTTGGAAGGGAATTGGCCATGTTGGGGAATGGGGGTTGGAGCTTGAGGGAGAATATGGACTTCGGGGTTTGATTGGGGTCTGTTTCTCCGATGCCGTTATATACTTACACACACTGACCAGACTCACCAATAACCGGTGAGGTGAAGCCTAACAAAATGATTTCTTCCAAATTTACTCCAGATATATTCACCTTTCTCGTTTTCAAAAATATTTATTATTTCATTTGACTAATATATAGTTTCCCTTATTAATTTGGTAAGTTTAGGTTAGATCCAATCTTTTAATTTTGTTTTTACTTAGTTTCCTTAAATTTTCATTTAGTACACCTTTATCATTTTATGGTGTTCCTAATTCAAATAATATGGTAAATGATTAAATAAATAATCTCAAACAAAATAAATGATTAAATCTTCTAGATCCAGAGCTAATTTATTACTTGTGACCAATTTCACTTGATAATATTTTTTTTTTATTTTGACTATAATTTTAAATTTAAACACAAAATTTATAAATTTTAAAAATAAATTTAATATCACTTTATTACAAATTATTTAATACTTGACTTAATAAATTTGTTATATGGCTAAATGGAAAATAATAAATTTTTTTGACAATAATGGAAAATAATAATTTGCAAGTACACCATTACGTAACACTCAACGGACCACAGATATTTTTTTTGACAATTGCTTTTGAAATTTATTGGGGCGGCTGAAATTTTCAAACTGCTGCGTATGCGAGGTTAACCACACCAACCCACTATTAACAAGGGGAATTAGATGGAAGGCATGGTATAAGATAAAACGAGGCGTTAAAGAGATGCCAAGGGAAAAACAAATAGTAATTTGGGAAGTACAAATGAAGGATGTCATGTTTCAGTCCTTATCGTTCACAACTAGTCCTTATGTTTGTCTATTACGCTGTAACCTTTCAGATTATATGTTGGGTTAAGTCAATGTAACAAAATGGTCTCCCTTTAAATTGCGTGGAAAAGTGGGATTTGAAAATCATGTCTTAATGGCGAAAGGACGGTCATAGTTGTAGTCAAAACAACAATTTGATTATGATAATAATGGAAATATGTGAATATTATGAAGGTTTTTGTTTTTTTGCCATGGACATTGTGAGGTCAAGCACGTTAAACATGCTTTACTACATATTTTGAGAGAGGAGAAAGAAAGCTAAAAGAGAAAATTATGCCATCCTAATTCAATTTTAATCGTATTAACACTAGAAAACCTCTTTAGATTTTGCAAGATACAAATATAAGAAGTCACTCATGAATAAATATTAAAATATGTAAAGTAATTGAAATAATTGACTACTCTACAAAATACGAATCACTTTTCGAAATATGGAACAGAGGAGAATTATAATTTATTTAATTTGCTCGAATGAAGAGGAGAGTTGTAATTGAAGGCAAAAAAAAAAAAAAGAGAGTTGGAATTAAGTTTACTCTTTTTTTTTTTCTGCTAGATTTTCTTTTTTGGCTGGAATTAAGTTTACTTTGGAAGGACTAGAGCTGGTTAGGGCCGTGGTGGGCTAAATTTGTTAGGCTATAAGTGGGCTTAATTTTACAGAGGGGTATCTTTGGGCAACTAATATAGTTATGGAGTGGATGCGTTGTTTTCTCCCCTACTTGGGCTATTTCCAGCCCAAAAATGTTGTGAGCTATTATCAATATGGCCCCAAAATAAAAGCAGATATACACAGTAGTTGCAATTTAGCAGAGTTTTCGGGCCGTAACCAGTCTTTAAAAGTCATGTATGTCCTGCCCCCCATGCCCGATCCAAGAGGGCATTCAAAACCCTAGACACGACCTATAAATTGAAGCGCTAAGATTCGCTCAAAGGGTGTTAGCTACTTTACACTTCCTGAGAGAGCGAGGGAGAGAAACCCTAGTAGCTGAAAATGCCGGCTGGTCACGGTTTGAGATCTCGCACCCGAGATTCGTTCTCTCGTCCCTTCAGGAAGAAGGGTACCATTCCATTGTCCACTTACCTGAGGACTTACAAGATCGGCGACTACGTAGACATAAAGGTTAATGGTGCCGTCCACAAGGGTATGCCTCACAAGTTCTACCATGGCCGCACCGGTCGCGTCTGGAACATCACCAAGCGCGCCATTGGTGTTGAAATGAACAAGCAGGTATACACCTAGAAACCCCTTTTTAGTTTTGGTCACACTTTTAACTCATGCTTTGTATTTCGTGAATTTGATATGCTTGTTATCTGGAAGCGATGATTCGCTTTTGTTTATTTGTTTTGACTTTTTAGCAGCAAGACTTTACTATTGTTAATTATTTGCGTATATTGTCTGCATAATCAGTTTAGATGATTGGTTTTGACATGTGCTTTTTTGGGGTTTTGATGAGCTTGTCTTTGTTGCGCTTGTTGGTCGTGAACTTCTGGTTGTGGTTAATGTGTTTTCTTCCGAAGTTTTTATACGATTACTTGTGAATTGATTAGGTAACAGAGCAGCTTTGTTTTTGGTTGATGTACTTATTGGATTTGCTCTTAATATGTTTTTTATTTTACGGCGTTGTTGATTTTAGTGTCATCTGATATATATGGGAATTACAGTAAGTTGGGTAATTGGTGTTTTAACATTCTAAAATGTGTTTTCTCATCCTCCTAATGATGCCAAATTCATTTATCTGTTCTGCATGGTTATTGTTTAATCTGTAATTGAGGTAGATTTCTTAGAACTTTTGATCGAAGAGCAATCATTTTGTGCTGATATTTTCTGAAAGGAAGGCTTTGGAGATCTTTTTGATTAATATCAAATTGGAAAACCTGACATGAATTCTTGTCCCCTTTATATTGATTGGGGTCATATGAAAAATTTGACTACTATTGGTTAGTATTTCTTGGGAGATTTAAAGCAATGATCAAAATTAGCTCTAGATAGTGCAAATTCTTACTTTATATTTTCATAAATCTTGGCGTTGCTATTGTAATTAAATGGTGCTGCTGTTTAGCCCTGACCTGTGATTTATATATTTTTGTATAATACAGCTTCTAAGCTTTGAAGCTGTTGTAAAATGCTTCAAAGCTTACCATTATGATTTTCATTATCTGCTATCTGTCTTCATGTTTAGCATGAGCTTTATTCCTCCCTGCCTTTTTTTATTCTAGCATGAAATTTTTTTCTTGTAATTGGGAGTAATAAGAACATAAGCTGATTTTCAAGTGTGCGTGGTCCAGGTTGGCAACAGGATAATCAGAAAGAGAATCCATGTGCGTGTGGAGCATGTTCAGTCCTCTAGGTGCACTGAAGAGTTCCGCCTCAGGAAAATCAAGAACGATCAGTTGAAGGCTGAGGCTAAGGCCAAAGGAGAGGTCATCAGCACCAAGAGGCAGCCTGAGGGCCCTAAACCAGGATTCATGGTTGAAGGTGCCACATTGGAGACCGTAACACCTATTCCATATGATGTGGTCAATGATCTTAAGGGCGGTTACTAGGTCTGAGTTTAGGTGTTTTCTTGTCTGGACTGCGTAGCTTTATCTGGATTTGAATCCTTAGTTTTGTTTTTTATCATTGGAACGGCCATATAATTTTATGCACAATCAGACTTCCAAGTTTTGTCTTGTTTAATTCTAAATACAAGGATGTGTTTTTTGCTCATTAAAATGATTTAGCATATTCGTATAAATTTACTATGAAAATTTAAATGTTGTTTGATGCTGATATGTTGTCTTCTCAGTTGAAGTATTGTTTGCTAAGTTCGTGAGAAGTAGGGTTGGATGCGAATATAACTTGCTACATTATTACCTTCTAACTCTTGATTTGCACTCTTCTGAATATTGCGATGGTCATATTGAGAGTAGCATCTGGCTTAACGTTACTTTGTCTGGGCCAACACAGAATCACGTTTTTACTGCTCGAATGACTATCCAAACCCTTAAACTAGAAGTAATAGCAGTGCTACACCTTTAACCCGCTCAAGTATTAACGCAAGACGATGGATAGATAATATGCACACATGCACGCGGAAAGTTATTAACTTATTTTTATATTCACTATTTGTAATTTGTAAATGCTATTTCCAAATTATACTAAAAATACAATACTAGATGTAGGATTGTCCTGCGAATTCCAAATTGCTACCTTCGCAGAAAACATATTCTCTGGTGAATGGCCGTCCCAATCAAATCAGCAAATAATTTGAGCTTTAGCTCCACCGCAGTAGTCATTTAGCTATCATACTATTCTATTACTAAAGCTTTTTGTGAATAAACAGTCCCCTCGTAGCCCAGTTTACGGTTACCAAGTTTTGCTTTTGGAAAGTATTATAGAAGTAGATTGAAAGGAAAGAATAAGTGAGTAGTTTTGGGCAAACAGATACTTTGATTTCCTAATACTTTTCGAAGTTTATTTTGTTCTACGGATAAAGACTTGGGCAAACATGAGACATAAGTGAGGTGTCGTGTTCAATTTTATACTTCATTATATTGAACGTTTGTTAGTTCTTAAGAACCTGGTGTTTGCTTATTCGGTTTTTGGCTGGCTCAACTAAAACGTTGAGCAATTTGTTTTGTATAGACACACCATAAATAGTATCAATCTGTTCCCTTCCCACCCCTTGTTATAAGCGTGTACTTATGGACGTGGAAGCACCGCACCACCCTGAGAAAATTGGACAACCAAGTGGTCTGTGGAAGATGAAAACGCTTTACACCCTCTCCTATCTCCTGCTCTTACTTATTTTCTCAGGTACTCATCTCCCTCCATACAAACTTGCTTTCTTCTCTTCTTTTCTTTCACTATTATCAATACCAGATAGATCTCTGCTTTCCTCTGTTTCACTCACACGAAGTCACGAACATATTGGTATATAACTGCATATTTGGCATATATGGCAATCAAGAGGTAGAACAATGAGCTATCAATAATTAGTTCATGGGGGAATCAACTAAAAGGAACACGAAAATGTCTGAATTTGAACGATACCTCATTATGCTATGGAAACAAGTATTCTGAGGAAATGGAGATTGAGCCAATTTCATTTCTTTATAATCATAAACAGCAATTTTTATTGCCTCTTGTAAACGCATGTCAAATTTTTTACCCTCTTTCTTTTTATTTCTGGGTGGCAGCGAGTTGCCATGCCAAAGAAGTATTCATTGCTTTCTCTCTTAGTTCAGAGGCATATCGATTCACATTATTACACGGCACAAGCTTTATGGAAATCCATCTTTTCTATTTCTAATTCCTTTGTAGGAAAAACACTATATTCTAATGAATTTTCATTTATTAATATTAATTTTTGCGAGGGTAGCTGGATTAGGCTCTGATTTGGAAGTGCAAGGGCTTGCTCAAGCGGTGAGAATCCCAGAACGTACATGTCACAAGTTGATTCACTTGAGCAATTGTGACTTGCAGAAATGTTCCCAAGAGTGCACCCAAAAACTGTATGGAGTCGGAGAATGCAAGAACTCCGCTTGCTTTTGCACATATTATTGTAAAGACCCCCCAATCTAATTCTTTCCTCTTCTACGTGCTTTTCTGCTTCTTTCCATTGCCTTTCAATATATTACTTAGTTTTTACTCTTTACTTCATCACGATGAGGCACATAAAAATAAGAGCATACAATTTGATTTGCAGTGTGATATGAATTGGATCATTCTCCCACAAGGAGAACTCTTTAGGATTTTAGAATTAAAATCGAGCCAAAGTTAATCCACCATGGATTCGGATTCAATTATATTAAGGACAAATATAGTTGCAGATGCAATGAAAGGTTTCCAATCCAAAGTGAACGCAAATTCCCAGTCCTTTGAATTTTTGTCGGCACTCTTCTTGACAAGCAATTAAAACACACTTGTAAGGATCCAGCTCCACTGAACAAATTCTATTACCATGGGCTTCAGCTTCAGCCACCATGGGGACTACTGCAACAATTTCAAAATTAATAATTAGAAACAAAATAAAACAAAGAAGAAAGAATCCCTGAACAAACTATGTCCACTGTTGGGTTGCACGAAATTAATTAATGGGTGTTTAATTTTTATCTAATCTTGAGGGGGTAGAGCTTATCTTCAAGTCTTTGAGATTAGGCACAACAAATATTGACCAACCAAAGAAATCTAGCACCTATGTATTTTTTGATAATTTTCTTATTTTCTCTCACGATTATGTAGGATTTAGCTCTAACATATGCCCAGTGATTCTTATGTTTAGTTGGACATGGAACACTAAACCCAACTTCCAAATTTACTCTACATAAAATAAGTAAGAGGAGGATAAACTTTGAACTTACCCGAGATGACAAGAACAAAAAGGAACAAATGGGAGAAAGCAACCTTAGCCATCACAATAATATACGAGCAGAATTTCAAGGAGTTTCTCTTTCAATCTCTCTCTGTCTTCTCTAAGGTGAATGCTGGAATTTTGGTCTTAGAAATGATAATTGGAGGTATTTACAGAGCCCAATAATATATACATAAATATTATTTTATTATAATGTACCAAAGAATATTTTATTATTGCCATTTTATAAATTGTATTTGTATGGTTGACTTTAAATTTAAACAGTTACAGTTAAAAAAATTATTAAATATAAAATTTGCCACATCACAATTTATGTATAAGGTTCGAATATTGGAATTAACACCTAAGAATTTTTTTTTCTTAAAAATCACCAGGCTCGTATGAAATATATGCCCTTAAGATCACTTAGAAATAAATTTAGTATTCGTGTGTAAAATTAACTCAAAAATACTCTATTGTTTTAATATATATATATATATATATATATATATTATTTATATGTACACAAAGTTCCTGATTTATTACTCTCGTTTATCGAGAGATTATAATAATGATGCTTGCCCCAATCGTTTCTATACCTTAGTTGGTCAATCTGGTTTGGGCGTTTCTTGGAGGTATTGTGCAGTTCCAATTCTAGTTGTTGAGCGTTTTTCCATTTTACTGATATTTTACATATGTGTTACAAATTACAATCGACAAATTCACGTGTACTTCTTGTTTTAACTTTTAATCTCAATATATTCTATTAAGTATTAAGTTTAAATATTTTAATTTTATTTCTTGAAAAGTTCATAAATATTCCAATCTATATAAATTTTACATTTAACAAAGCATTCTCTTACCAATTTAGCAATATGCTGTTTATATTTTCTATTTTTTTTTTTTTTTGTATTTCTTGAATAGTTAATGAAAATTTTAAAATCCCTAAAGAATAATACGGATGCATTTGGTACGCTGTAACATTTGATAAGATCATTTATTTGGTATAATAATTAATTGGAAGTAAGCTTAATTATATTTCATGAAATGTGTGATACATTTTTGTGTATGATAATGAGAGTAATCTTGCCTTTTGCTAGATGGTGTAATCTAATATTTTGGGTTATCAAACATTATAACTCAACTTTGTAAATTGGCCTTTAATTTAAACACCTCACCTAATGGAAGGTTTTCTCTCTAGGCCTTTTGTTTTTGTTTTTATTTTTTTGATAAATTGGCCTTTTGTTTTAGTTACACCGGAGAAATACTACAATTAGGGATAGTTAAAAGATAGTTTTTCAATGAAAGTTACCCAAATTTATTGCCAGGAATGATAACCAATTAAAATTATTGGGTAAATAAATGGCATTTATCACTTAATTTTATCTAACAATTATCTTTAAATTATAGCAAAATATTTATGGCGAATTAGCTATGCTCTTAGAATAAAACCTTCATTTTGCCTAAGAAAAACCTCTATTGAAATTCCATCCTTTCATTCAAGTTATTAAACCCACATTTCTCTAGTCTCTAGTTCGAGCCTCTGATTAACATGTGTTCCGCCGTGGTGCAGAGTGCAAAACCTCACTCCCTAGTACCATTACATGAAGTGCTTTTACATTTATAATAAAACAGTAGATATCGCACCCCTATTAAAAAAATAAAAAGAAAAAGAAATAACTTTCATGATGTTATCGTCTTCGTCTTATGTTTGGAACTTTGGATTGAAGATAAAATTATGAGGAAAAAAGAAGATGAAATGAGAAATTTGGTTATAATGAAGGGCAAATATTATTTTTTCTGTTAAAAAAAAAGAGAAAGAGTATATGTGTGAAGAAAATAAAGGGCTTAAAATTAATTTCAAATTTTATTGATAATTTATTTTTCTGTTTTCCTTAATTGTGGATTTTTTTCTTCTTTAAAATTTTTTTCTTTTTATCATGCTCATTCAAATAAGGAAGAGAATAATCCTTTCTTAACCTCTAAAACTACCAAACAAACTTTTTTTTTAAAAGAAAAAAGCCATCCTATCGCATTAATATAAAATTAGTAGTCGAACACAAAACCTATAAGTCTTAAGGATAAACTCAATATCATTGGACTAAAGTATATTCTCTATTACATCATGTAAGAAAAAAAAAACAAAATATACTTGTGGTTTAGAATAAAAAAATTTAAAAGCATTCCATATTTCCAGTATCTCTCGACTATTATTCACCTGTTATTTACATCTACAACTTGTTTTCCTTTCCATTTAATTATTTATAATATTGTGAAAAATTATAATATTTTGTAGAATTTTGATACAACGTTGTGGATTGAAACATTGTTTAGTAAATGTTTTTTTGAAAATTATTGTGACTAATTAATATTAAATAAATATATTTACAAATTACGTAGCAGGAGATATATTAGAAATTGAGTTAATATTCAATATGTTATCAATGAATACATTTATACCTTTTTTTTTTTTTAATTCAACAGGGGGTTATATAAGATTTTTTGTTGACAACAAAATTAGTAACTGGTTAGATTGCCCTAAAACTAAAGACAAAGCTTAAGTGTGATGCTTTTCATTGAGTGATGAGTCACAGTTTTTCACCGTTAAACTAATAACCCATTGGCATGGAGGTTATATAATATAGGGCAGCTTATTATCTCTCAAAATTACCCCTTTCATGGTTTTAAGAGATTTTGAATACAAAACTTGTTTATATGATAAAATATTTGATGTTCAACTATTTAAATGTTTCTTAGAGACAAAAAAAAAACAAATAATATAATAATATATATACTAGAAATATAATTTTTTTTATCTAAAAGCAAAATAATAAGATACTATACATGACATTCTTACTATTTTTTTTTTTGTCAAAGATAGAATATTTACATTCAAATGTATATTATATATATTTTTAACAAAACTCCCATATAAAAAAGCACATACATTTATATTATCAATAATAATATCACAACTAACAAAGCAGGCATACTAAAATTTTATATCGAGTCCCGTAAACCTCCCAAAATATTACTAATATGCTATAAATAATTTGTAGTTATAATATTAAAAGTTAAAATTATAAACTTCATATTGGTCAAAATTTTAATTATTATAGATTTTTGATAATTTCTTATAACCATAAATGCGTATGAGTAATATATATACAATAAATGATGGTAAAAAAAGAATAGAGCTAGTGTATTTTCAAGGATAAAATGAAAATGTTTATATCCTTTTTTTTTTTATATGATCTATAGCCCTTTTTAACATAGAAGTGAGAAAAGAAAAATATGTGTACCAACCCAAGATAGGTCATACTCATATATTTGACATATCAATTTATATTTTCTAATAATTTGTCAATGTAAATAAATGGTTATGGTTTGTGAATAAATCTATTTAATCCTCAGAGGCGCAGAGGGGCACGAGATGAGACACAGAAGAGAGCCGTGAAAAGAAAGAGCCGAACCCAAAACCAGACGGGTAGAGCCAGAACGCAAAGACGCGCACGCAAAAACGCAGAAAATAGAGAGAAGAGAAAACAAAGTCGTATTATCATATAAAGCCTCTTCTCTCTCTTCGCCTCCCGAATAGAAATATGAAGCATAAGGGATTACTTCCACTTCCTCTGTAAAACCCTAATCATCGATCCCTCCCTTTTTTTTTTATTGTTTATCTCTCCAAAATCGAACTTTATCTCTCAAGAATTTTCGATCCCTCCCTCCCTGGTTGATTGATTAAATCCTTCAATTACTAGGTTGTCGATATAACTTTGTTCCTCGGAGGCACTCTTTGGAAAACCTGAAATTCTCCACTATTCTCTCAAGATCCGTTGGCGGCTTCGATTAGGTTTTGTGATTTCCTGGGGTTTGCTTTTGTTCCATTAAGGCTGGCGGGTATTCGGGTCAAGTAAATGGCGGATCCGCCTGGTATCCGCCTCTGCACGTGTGGTCATTTAGAAGCTAGCAGAGTTGTAGGTCTTCGTGTTCGATTGGCGTTGATAGTGTTACAGTGCTGTGACGATTGCAAAGATTGAAGCATGCTGAGCGTGCTACGTGTGCACCTCCCCTCTGATATACCCATTGTAGGCTGTGAGCTCACGCCGTACGTGCTTTTACGGCGACCCGACAAGACTGTTACCACCGACGATGTTCCTGAGACGGCCCCATTGGATGGCCATTTCCTGAGATACAAGTGGTAAGTGCTATTTAGTTCATTCCTGCTCTTGTTCCTTTTATCTTATGTGTTTTTGTCTTTTTGTTTGCTCTGGTAATCTTTTAACTTTCTATTACTATGGGTAGTTAAAGTGATGTTTAAGGATGTTTTAGTTAGTGAATGATTGTGCTGGATGGGGCTTAGTAAATTGAGCTTCAACATCAGTTGGGAGAGGATTTAAGTGGTTATTTCGGAATTATGTAAATTGTTACTCGAGTTCGTCTGTAGTATGTTGCTCCTACGTTTTTAGTCATATGTGTATGACTTTTTCTCTTTCTGCTGTATTTTTCCATCTATCTGAAGTTTACATATAGGATTAGTTTGAAAGTAACGTGGTATAGTTATCCTGCTGTTTTGCTTAATGTGTGTTTTATTATAGAATCCAATTCTTTTTTCTTGAATAGTCAAATTGAATCCAATTCTTTTTTCTTTCGAACTGTGGCTTCTTGGCTCTTTATGGTAAATGTTGCTAGAAAGTTATCTGAGGTTCCGGGTTCAAGTGCTGGTATGAAGAAGTTGAATACTTTTTATTTTTTATTTTTTTAATTCCATATCATTAATGCGTTTTCCGTTGCTAAGAAAGATAAAATAAAAAAAGAAGGTTGGATAAATTCAGGTGGCACCTTACAAGTTGAGTGAAGTAAATGGGGGTATTAAGTGCTGTGAGGATACAGTATTTCGTTACTAAAAGAATTTACCCTGATTGTCCTGTGGTGGTCACATTTCTTGATGTCAGAAAATCTGGACAAATACCTGTGATGCCATAAATTGTTTTTCTTTTATATATATATATATATATAATCAGTAGTGCTAATTGACTATTATTATTGCAATATTGCCATAGCAGTTAATTGCCAGTACCAGAGTGCATTATGGAGTGATGGATGACCTGTGTTTATCTTCCTAGTCTTCTCCACCATGTTTATTGGCAGAATTGACCTCCGCAAATTTGTGCTCATGCATATATATATATATGTGAATTCTAATTTGCAATTTCATATCAAGAAATCACATTAAACCTGGATTTTTGTCTCATAGGCTTTATACGCATACACATATACATATATGAGTGTGTGTCTGCCATAGATTGATTACATTTTTTTTTTTTTTTAGTTAATTATGTTATGCTACTTCCATTATTTGTTGTGAAGAAGCATAGCAAGATGCCTTCCTGTCTCTGTCTTGCTTAAATAGTATCCATGGTTATCCAATTCTTGGTGAACTTGTTCTTAGCAAGTTTCATCTGTGAAAATACTCTGTCTTTAATTCATGATTTGACATTATATGCTAGGTGGCATGAGGATATTTTTATTTGAACTTGGAGATATAAGAAGTGTTAAAGAAGTAGAAATATCAAGGGTTTTTGTGGATATTATGTGGTCTGAAAAGTTATGATCTACCTCTCATACCCTGAGACAAATAATCGGACTATGCAAGATTTATTGAAGGTTTTGCTCTTGGTGCTCCACACCTAATTTTGTTAAGTTCTAACCAACCAGTAAGCTGGCACATTCACATTCTGTCTCTGTCTGTCAACACAAGTCTACACATGTTTGTTTGTAAATTTTAAAGTATGGCCTTGTTGAGGAAAGTTTGTTAGTGCCGACTATCATAATTAATGGTGATGCTTTTTATCCCAAACAAAAAGGAAAAAAAAATGCTGATGTTGGTCAGAATAGAATTAAATGGTGATTTGTGGATATAGAGTAGATTAAATATCATGTTGGTGCTAAATATTCTGCTTGTTATTTACTTCCCCCCAGTCCACCCCCCCCCCCCCNAAAAAAAAATAAAAAAAAATCAACTGTTTGTCATTTTATGGCCCTCCTTTTGGCAGGTATCGTGTACAAAGTGATAGAAAGGTTGCTGTCTGTAGTGTACATCCATCTGAGCAGGCGACATTGCAGTGCCTAGGTTGTGTGAAGGCTAAAATACCTGTTGCCAAAAGTTACCATTGCACCCCAAAATGTTTTTCAGATGCATGGCAGCATCATCGTGTCTTACATGACCGTGCTGCAAGTGCAGTGAATGAAAATGGAAATGAGGAGGAGGAATTATTTGGGCGCTTTAATAGTTCTGGATCTGGGGTAATCAATAGCAGCTTATCTGGCTCTGTATCAAGTGCTAGCTTGACAAATGGGTCAGCGCCCTTGTATCCAGCAGCTGTTACACAGCGAAGTGGTGGGGAAACTTGGTTTGAAGTTGGACGATCCAAAACGTATACCCCAACAGCTGATGATATTGGTCATGTCCTTAAATTTGAGTGTGTTGTAGTTGATGCAGAGACAAAACTTCCTGTGGGGCATGCTAACACTATACTAACTTCTCGCGTCATTCCTGCTCCCTCTCCTAGTCCACGTCGCTTGGTACCTGTTGATGGAATGGGGCATTTAGATGCAGATGGACGTATAACATCATCCGGAACTTTTACTGTTCTATCATACAATATATTGTCTGATGCATATGCTTCAAATGATTTATACAGTTACTGCCCTTCATGGGCTCTTTCTTGGCCATATCGGAGGCAAAATTTGTTAAGAGAAATAGTTGGTTACCGTGCAGATATTATTTGTCTTCAGGAGGTACGTGAACATTGCTTTTATGGTTTGGACGGTTGCTAAAATAATTTGATTATTTGGCTGATCTTCAAGTCTCATCTTTTTCAAGAAGTTTTTTAGAAAAAAATTAGATCTAACAGCAAGCTATAATAAAATTAAAATTCTTATTCATATTTTGAAGTTGTTTTTAAAGCTGACTGCCTACTGGTTTTTGGGAAAACGTGATTATATATATGGAAGAGGGGGGGCGGGGGTGATTTTCAACTATTACCAGACGTATTTGATTGTTACTTATGTATTGCTTAAATTAGCTTTGCCTTCAATTGCTTGTGCTTTAGTGGGCTCATTTGCACTTCTTTTTTTTTTTTTTGAGAGAGGAGAGGAGAGGGGGGGAAGACAAGTGTTAAATCAGTTGAGTTATAATCTCTTTTATTCTTCACTAACATAACCTGAGTCCTGAGAGGCATATTATTGCATCTTATCTACTAGCTAACAAGCTAATTTTCTATTTTAACAGGTTCAAAGTGACCATTATGATGAATTTTTTTCCCCTGAACTGGACAAACATGGCTATTATGGTCTATACAAGAGAAAAACAAATGAGGTTGTTTAGATATTCTGGTTCCTTCAAGTCGTTATTTCAAAAACTTCTTTGATGTTAACCTGTCTATTGTGGGCTTACAGGTGTACAACGGCAACACCAATACAATTGATGGTTGTGCAACATTTTTCCGCAGAGACAGATTTTCGCATGTGAAAAAATATGAGGTTGGGAAGTGTTTTATACATGTGTGGTAGTTCTCTTAAACTTTTGAACACATTTTAAAATGATGTCTGCTTGTTGCCTGCAGGTTGAATTTAATAAAGCTGCTCAGTCTTTGACAGATGCTATGATTCCAACCACTCAGAAGAAAACTGCTTTGAATCGGCTGGTCAAGGTGGCTGCATTGCTCTAACGATTACATGTCACATTTGTTCCTTGTAAATAATGGTTTTTTATCTGTACATAACTAGTGCTTACCTAGTTTCATTTTTGTTCTTAGGATAATGTTGCACTAATAGTGGTTCTAGAAGCAAAAGTTAACAATCAGCCAGTTGATAATCCTGGGAAAAGACAGCTTCTTTGTGTGGTAAGCACTTCTACATTGCTATTATTTGTGCCTGTAGGCAGCCTTGTGTTGTGTTCATGGTGCATAACGTGTATTTTATTTCTACTTTTTGTGTTTGATTATCAATCTGGTGAACTTTCTCTTCATTGTTTCTCCATTTCCGTGATTGTAATTGGATTATATTTATTTATATGTTGAATACCAGAGCCTTTCTATCTTCCTGTTTCTTGGTTGTTGATTTCTTAGTTGTCCATTATAAGGGTGGTTATTACCTAATTTCAATTGAGGATGGAGGGTTTGTATATTCTTAGGTAGCTTTTGGTTGTGAAGTTTTTCTGTGGTGAATGTCGCCTCTGATTCTTTTGTTGCAATGGTTGTTGATCTGGTATAAGAATTCTGTATGCTGTTGGTCCTGTGTTTGGCTTTCCTTGAAATTTTAACTATAAAATATTAAGTACAAATGACCAACCTAGATTTAGATTGTGTGGTTTTCATGTTTTAAGAGATTGATTATTTGGCTCTTTCTCTATGGAATATGCTGTTTCTTCTGCCCCTCCAACCCCTCTCTCTCTCTCTCTCTCTCTCTCTTTTTCCTTCATCTCCCCTTAGCTAATAACTTTAAGTGGTATCTGTATTAACACTGTTATTGCTTTTGGGCTTTAGGCAAACACACATGTAAACGTCCACCAAGAATTAAAGGATGTCAAACTCTGGCAGGTACCATCTGTTGTTTGTTAATTTATTGAACAGTAATTTCTTCTGAAAGTTGTGGTTAAATTTTTCTCCTTTCCTCACTTTTCTCTTCAGGTGCATACTCTCTTAAAAGGGTTGGAGAAAATAGCAGCAAGTGCAGATATTCCAATGCTGGTTTGTGGAGATTTTAATTCAGTTCCTGGAAGGTCTGTTGACTCTCTTCATTTTCTTTATTTTACATTTTTTAATTTGTAAAGGTCTTATGTTAGTATCTGTATCTTTGTCTAAAGGTGATACTGAACTTTGTTGCAGTGCTCCTCATGCACTTCTTGCAATGGGGAAGGTTGATCAATTGCATCCGGACTTAGCAGTTGATCCTCTTAATATCTTGCGCCCTCACAGCAAGTTGGTTCATCAGTTGCCACTGGTAATATTCATTGGAATGCAACCTTAAATGGCTTAACATGATTAGTTAATATACTTTTTCACATTTTAGTTTCATTTCCCCTCCTTAGTCTTCCAATTCTTGATCTTATTTGTCTTTTACTCCTCATGGATGTCATTCAATATTACAGGTTAGTGCTTACTCGTCCTTTGCCAGAACAGTAGGTCTTGGATTTGAGCAACATAAAAGGCGACTAGACAGCACAACGAATGAACCTTTATTCACAAATGTCACTAGAGATTTTATTGGCACTCTAGATTACATTTTTTACACAGGTGAGCGGTTTTGCTGTATTATTCCATCCGTTAAATGTTTTAATTCACATGTCACTTCAAGTCATAGTTTTTGTTTGGATTCAGCGGATTCGTTGGTGGTGGAGTCATTGTTGGAGCTATTGGATGAGGAGAGTTTGAGGAAAGACACAGCACTTCCTTCTCCTGAATGGTCCTCAGATCATATAGCTCTTTTAGCTGAATTTCGCTGCTGCAAGAATAGATCTAGGCGTTGACACTTGAAGGTAGGCAATGACTCCCCCATTTTCCTTTCCCATTTTCTTGCATTTTAACTTTTTTATGGGTTGATTTGCTTTGGTTGTTTTTCGAAAGGTCAACATTTAAGTTTAAAGAGCCTGAGAATTTATCATTATTCTTTCTTTTCATATAGGAACTAGAGGTATTCAAAGAGGGTTACAAAATAGGTTTGACTTAGGTCCATGTTTTTTGCTCCAAATTCTTTAAAATGTCAATTTTGCTCTGGCCTGGAGTATGTTCCAATTTCAGGCTCTCGCCATTTTTCTTTCCCATCTTGCTAATCTTGTTAAATAATGAGCAACGGGATGCTGTTTCTGTTTTCATGTATGCTTGTTGGGAAGATAAATTGACAAGGAAGGTTTGATGGAAGTTGTCATGTGCGAAGTAGGGTCTTGGCTTAGGTATATATGATGTTTGTGTAAGATTATTTACAACTGTGAACTGGTGGAGTTCAACCGATAATTTTTTTTTTTAATGAATTTTCAACGATTATATCCCTAAGCTTTTGATCCAAAGACTGCATCTTCAAAAAATTGTCTATGTTTCTTCGTGTCTTTGATTCACAAGTAATGTTGGTTGCACAACTCCTAGATATCCAAACACGCATAACTGTGTACAGCTGCATGTGAGTTTGAAATGCACCTTTACGTCGTTTATGTTTGTGCATCTAAAAGATTATGCTTCTATCATTACTCGATACACATTACCATTTAGTTTTGGCATTATATTATTTGAGTCAATTGTTTCTTTGTGCATGGATTAGTAATAATGTTTTCAATGTTTGTAGGTCAGATCCAGAGACACGTAAAGAAAAAAGCTTAAAGAAGCATTTGGTTGATAAGTTATTGTAAGAATGGTAGATCATGCCTTAGTCTTTCCTGGGTATCTCATTATGGGATCCTTGCAATGATCTGCTTTGTATTATGCCACCTTTATCTCATAGAAAAATTATGATTATGCCTTATTGAATTGTCTCCAACCCAATCCTTTTTCTTTCTCCAAAGATGCCCATTTGCTCAATACATCCTAGTAATTAAGTAGCTATACTATTTGACGTCTTGGAAATCTAGGGGCTGCGCTGCTAAGCCTGGGGGGCGTTTCCCTTTTTGTAGTGCTAATAATCGGAACCTACGATAAACGGCATATTGTTTAACAAACAATTTGGAAACACGTGGTTACATAACAGAGTAACGAGTGGGTTGCCAGATGTGGGCTTGGGATCTGAATTGTAGGTGCACAGAGATGGTAATGCATTGTGAAAAACAGAAAGGGCATGACAGTTAAGAATATTGATTACTCCCCTTGACCTTTAAGAATATTGATTATTCAGATCTCTGACTTATTAAATGGGACAATATTGTGAGCAAACATCTGTTCCGTGTTTCATGAGAACTTAAAACATCTTTATCATGGCGTATGTGTTATAATGAAACTATAATGTTATTGTTTATTAATATTGTGATGGTTTTAGAAAAGAAAACAGCTGTAATTGAAAGGTTACGAGGTCCTATTTTTGGGACATTGAGAAAGTCTTGTTTGAAGAATCTTTTCTGGGGGGATTTATATTATGAACTTATTTGCCTGGGAAATATTCGTGTCGCGACAGGTAAATATTTGCTAGCAATAACAAAGAACGAAATAACATGTTTCTGGATGTGCCATTTTGTTCCGTTTCCTTCTACACTTATCATTTGGGGTTGTTTAACAAACAACCAAATAACGAATGCTTGTTTTAAAAGGAAAAACCTGTGGATATGAATCTCTATCACTTGAAAAAACTTGATCTACTTGTTATATATAACAAATTCTACATGCATGCTCGAGAAATTAAACCTGTTTTCCAATCCTTGAAAAAGACTGTACTCTAACATCTGTCTAAAGACACTTGTAGGGGGTAATAATAAGGTTTCTTACAGCATGTAAATGATCAACTGAGGTACAATTTGGTGATAACAATACGTAAACAAAACATATTTGTATTACGAGAATAGAAACGTATCTTGTAACTAATCCATTTAGTGACTAGACTACTAGTATCCTGAATTTCAGAACGTATACACTTGAAAACTTCATTTTCACATCCTCAATCGTTCAGTTCAAGACTAAATTACTTGGATACAAATGCCACTCCAAGAGGATTTTGGGATATCATATGTAAAGTATTACGAGAATAGAAAAAGTATAACCTTGGATAAATTGACTATAAAATTGGTAGAACGTGAAAACTTATGATACAGCTGGACAAACATTTCACCAAACAAAAAGTAGAAAAGTTTGGCATGGTAATTTTAAACGTTAACAGGTTATATACCTTATTTTCATCAACTGTGCACTTTAAAGCATTTCAGAGACGGGAACAGCTGAAGCAATTCTTCACGGCTACGTTTCTGCAAACAAATAAACAAACTATTAGACAAATTGGTCAAGCTGCCTCTAATTTATCCCAAAGGTAAGAGTTACTTCAAGTAGGAATATTGCCTTAATGCCAATACATCCGTTCACATCAAGGGTTGTGATCTTGTTGGAACAGGACTTTGAGAGTGCCTCCAGACATTTATCAGTCACACCAACTATTCCAAACAAGCTACAAATATGTCCGTTCAAAACATCAGCAAGATAAGTGATTTTACGAGAATAAAGATTACACAGAAGGTCACTTCATGCTGAAATTGTTATAGAGAAATGTATTTATGAATATATACACGTGTGTATGCCAGTGCATTCTTCACCATATCACAAGCCAAAACCAACTATGACAAGTCTGAGCTGGATGTTCATAGAAATTAACTTGGCTCCTGTCTCCAAGTCTCAGCTTGGCTCAACTATGAATAGCTTGAGCTGCTAAATGAGTATCTTTTGCCTTAGCAGAGCTTATGGAATTACCAGAGGTTATTTTACAGAAACGGAAGTGCTCTGGAAAATGAATACCATGTACTGGCAATGCACACGAACTTGTAAATGCACATTGAAAGAAGCACATTGTATAATGCTGGTATAACTAGAACAAGATATTGCTAAAGTTAGGAGTGCACCACCCATTGCAATATATGCAAGTTCTACAAGCTTCTGAAATCAGGATATACCTAAGAAATTCAAGAGAGGTGCAGCCCTTTGCAATGGATATTACCCCCTCATCAGTCACACGTACACACCTATTCCATAAAAAGAGATGCAAATAACTCTTTTAGTCTGGTGTAGGAATATAGATGTAGATATACAGAATGAAACTTTAGTTACCATGTCAGATTGAGGGATACGAGATTCTTGCATTTGGAGATACAGAAAAGTCCTTCATCTGGAAGATTCTGAAGACAAACTTTTAATTGTTATCAATTTGCATCAGATGAAGGTATGAAAAGAAATCATCAGAAAGATTTAACCTGGGCACCACAGAGATCCAAAAACTTAAGATGCACTGGAAAGGATATATTCTTGTAAGCTTCATCTGTGAAACTGAACAAGAGCAATGCTTTGGTTAATCCAGAGCAAGATAACTTATTCAACTTAAACAAATAGGATTTTCGATGCCAACCTAGACAATGCATAGAGATTTAGACTCTGAAGAGATAGACATTTGTGCAATAACTGCTTCAAACCAATATCTGTCAACTTGATGCACCTAAGCAACAAATTACAAGGTGTAAGTACCAGAAGAATGGCATAATTCATCCTAATGTTCAATCACCATCTCACCAGGCAGCTGTTTAGGATTTAATATATTTCAGAAGAAAATTTGCTTTTACCATAGAACTGAGAACAAATATTTTATTTTTTTTATCCCACCACTTATCTTAGGCATCAAAAGTTATATGCCAGTAAAAGATTTTCAGATTGTTAGTGCAGAAAATTCATATAAGTTAAAATGCTTGTACGATTCATATATCGTGATATACAAGAAATGATACTTATAATCCCATAATATGCTTGATCTCACAGAATCCTTATAATCCACTGCAGCTACCTAGTCAAGTTCAATGACTCTAGTCCTGGATAATTCTCAGCAACAAATTGTAAACTTCGGTCTGAAATATTCTGCAATTACCAAATCAAAGCACTCTGTTCAGACTGCAGAAACAATTGGTTAAGAAAAAAGTGTGGTAAGATAATAACTTCATGACCATCACTTTACATCCAGTCATGACAACACACGCTGAAAGAATATTTACCAATAATTAAAAGTGTTCTACAGACTGATGGGTTGTACTCTACCCACAGCAGTGAGGACTGGAAAGATACATGATGGAGCTCTTAAATGACAAACTTTTCTTAAAGGCATATATGCAATTTATGGTGGAATCATGCCTTGTCTGTATATTTGTACTTATGAGAAGAGAAAGCTATAAGCAAACAATGTGGAGTAACAATTGACAGAACCATAAACTAGAAATGAGTGGTAGCTAGGAAGTGTATGACACACGTAATGACCATTAAAAAAAAATGGATAGCAAAAGACTTCAAAGCTTAGCAACATAATAATCACCAAACTTGCAAAGCATGCTTGTGAAGATGCGAAACCAAGAGTTGTTACTATCTGACAAGTTATGTCAGAATTATGGTGCCCATTCTCATAAGTATGTTAAAGTGCATGCTTTTGAACTCAAACTTCATCTTGAGAAAAGTTCTCTATAGTTGGAAAGAAGGAAATGCATACACGCAGACATAGTATACACATACTGTGTGCATAAATGTATATGTTTATGTCCATGTAACACATAGTTTAAACAATCAATAGTTGAAAAATTTATAGGTATCACATACCTTACAGCCACTTATGTTCAAATCAACTATGTGTTTGCAGTTCCTCACTAAATGCATTAGTCCTGCATCTGTGACCCTGAAATATGATTCACATTACAATATTATTACTAAGAAGTGAATTTTCAATCGGAAATAAGATTTTCAACTACAGCTTAAGAAAATCTTATAGTACCTCACATTCCAGTAGATGGAAAAGATTTTCAGCAGAGGGCAACAACTGGTTATAGCTTCAATTCCTTTATCAGAGACTTTTTGGCAGCCATTCAGATTTAAAGACTCCAGGATTTGAAGAGAATCCGAACACTAGAAAAGGCTTATAAATATCTAGTTAGAAATATCTGATCAATATATATTATAAAAGTCTTAAATTACAAAGCTCCCAAAAGATAAATGTGTTGTTACCTTACTCTTAAGAAGGATGAGATGTGTGTCTTCAACATCTCGTGCAAATTCAAGGTTAATCTGCTTTACATAGCGATATCTAGGCTACAAAATACAATCGCATTGAACCAGAAAAGATTACTATCACCAAAATGTCCAAGAAAGATCAAACAAAAGCACTAAAATAGCAAAATGTTCAATTCTTCATCCATGGATCCGGAAACTCGTTTTAACATGATACCTACTTTTCCACCCTTATACAATTTAAGATAACTGCACTAGGTAACAGAAAAAAACCATATAGCACCAGCATTCAAGAATGTACTCAAACTTGGAAAAATATAACTAACCAGAGAAAAAGCAGCAATAAGCCGATTCCCGGCATTGTTCATCTCGCGAAAATTGAGTTCCTAACCAAACAAGAAAAACACAATATCATGTCGACGGAAAGATTAATGTCCCTTAAAAATTCATCAAAAATTTGAAACAGATAGAAAGAGAATTGGATTTAAAAAATAGAATAAAACAAGTGTAGAGAAATGAGAAGAGCACCTGCCAAAGCGATGGACAGGAGACGAGGGTGCGATGAAGCCATGGGCTAACTAGCAAGAGAGAAATGAGGTCTCTCTGCTCCAATCTGGAGCATACAATTCTGAACACATCGGGGACTGTTTCTCTGCACCAAGTGAGCTGCTTCGCTTCTGCTGCTGTTTCTTCCATTCTTGTGAGGCACGAGCTCCGCGTTTGGATCCCCACTTAGCAGATTTTTAACTAGGATTTTGCAATTATGTCATTGGCGTTCTTGTTAGAAAAATATATATAAACGAAAAAAAACGAAATTAAAAATAAAATATTTATTCACATTTTTTAGTCTTTACTATCAAGTAATTGAAACGTGAAGATTAATTTTCAGTTCCCTAAAAAATAATGTTTTTATAATGCATTTCTTTTACTTTTAGTTTTTAAGTTTGGTCTTGTGTTTTTATTCGTTTCAATTTGGTTCTTTCTTTAAATATTTAGCAAAAAATGATTGGGAAAATTTATTTTATTTTAGTAATTAGCAACTCCCTTAAATATTATACATATAAAAAAAATTGAAAACAGTCCCAAATTCTCAATGCACACAATTTGACTTATATATAAGATACTACCTAATTGTAATATATATAAAGCACTAACATGTTAATGACTGGTTTTCCAAAAAAAAAATTGATAATAACCTCATTCACTATGTGTTGACAATATTGAATCAGCGCAAATTCTTTTTTCTTTTCCAAAAAAAAAAAAATCTGTTTGAATTCATTCCTTGAAAATTTATTTAACACAGTAGTAGTAGTAGTAGTAGTAGTAATAATAATAATAGTTAAATGCTGTAATCCATCAAAGATAATAAGCTTAAATTTAATATCTTTATATGTTACAGAAATTCAATAATTAAAACTTAACCATTATGTAGATTAATTTTTTTTGCCATGATTACGTACATCATGTTAGTGTTAGGCTTTTGCTATTATTTCCACTTCGTACCAAAACGCAGTTTAACATGTGTTTACATCTCCTTGATATTTTAGTTAAGTTAAAATGTAAAAATGCATAATATACAATTTTACTTATTTCTAATTTTTTTATGAAATTTTTTACTTTTAGTTAGACTGAGATATAAAAATGCATTTACTCCTCCGTATTGAAAAAAGACCCGAAAGTACTATTAGTTGATAAAAATATGTAAAACAAGCTAATAACCTATTATACCACCTAGGTTAGGTAGTTTTGTCAAGTCTTTCTAGGACAAAAAAATCAATTGCATGTGTGTGTATCTTTGGTATGTGGAGCCCCATGGCATACTTGGCCCTCTCTTGTGGTTGTGGGGTGGGGCTTCAAGTTGCACGTAGGAAGTAATTGTGTGTATTTGTATATAAATAGTTTATTTGGAGGTTTTGACTACCCTAGTTAAGTGATTTTGTCAAGTCTCTTTAGGCTGAAAAGAAGAAAAAAGAAGTTAATAAACCTATTATGAGTCTAATGGCACCTCATATTTATATAGAAATTAAGGTGCATGTGATAATAGTGACTTTATNGTATGTGGAGCCCCATGGCATACTTGGCCCTCTCTTGTGGTTGTGGGGTGGGGCTTCAAGTTGCACGTAGGAAGTAATTGTGTGTATTTGTATATAAATAGTTTATTTGGAGGTTTTGACTACCCTAGTTAAGTGATTTTGTCAAGTCTCTTTAGGCTGAAAACAAGAAAAAAGAAGTTAATAAACCTATTATGAGTCTAATGGCACCTCATATTTTCATAGAAATTAAGGTGCATGTGATAATAGAGACTTTATTTTAGTTATGTATTTCCCTTTTATTTTTTAGCACAATACGCTCTAATGTAAGAAAAAAAAATATAAGACAAATAATTCGAGTAATATATTAATTTTCAATGTCAATGAACAAAAAATAAATAAAGCACAAAAATATATAGTCCCGTCCACATAGATTAGCCAAGCAAAAGTACGATGAGTAACATCACAGATTTACCGTATGGGTTCATCAGGATTCATCTTGAAATTAAGCTCCCTCTGGCAGCACATTTATATCACAGTGCTGCAGTCTGCAGATGAACCCTTCTGGGCTGCTTCATTAAATTAGACGCATATAACAAATAAACGGGTCGCTCTAGTGGTTAGGTTAGATAATGAAACCCATTGAATGATCTAACTAAACCTCAAAGCACTACGTACGCAAAAAGAACTCTGGTTTGAATTTGATGGGATTTCTTCCTCTGTTTTTGGTCTCCACGTAGCAACATATGAAACATTACTCATAAGTCTTTCTAAATTAGTGTGATAATCTCATAAGACAATATGGATATTCAGTTCATTTGAAGTTGAACCCATATAGACGACTCATAACATGGATAAGATCAGAAAAACACACAGTGAGAGAGAGAGAGAGATTTACTAAACTAAATCACCGAATAATAGATTAATAAACCATGATGATATTACAGAAAACACACAAAGAACATAGAAATAAAATGAATTGAAAGAGAAGAACTAAACTGTGTCTCTGCCTGGACTTTCCCATGTATGCCATTGCGCTAAGATTACAAAGTGTTTTCTTCACACCGTCCCCATTATTTGGTCTCGATAATCGTTTCAGCCACTCACCAATTAGTTTTAACTTTTAGATGCAGATTTGAGAAAGAGAAAGGCACTTGTTGGCTGATAGCTATACCGGGAAGAGAATATGGGTATATATGAAAGCTATAGTACTGGTGACTAGTGTGATAGTCAACCTAACCCTTTGTACAAAACAGTCATGTATCTCCAATACCTGTATTCTGATGGGACATAAACCAACTAACCAACTGTACACTTAACACATATCCATTTATGACTGAGATATTGAGGAACACGATCTTTTACCATGTTTATATATAGGACTCATACAGGTTATGGGTTTCACCCTCTTACTGTAACTATCAATTAATGCACACAACAAATTCATACTGGTGATCGGTTTCACTTTCACCCTCTTACTGTAGAAATGGCAATTAAATTTGTTGACATGCAGAACAAGAGGGGAGAAAGAATGGGTGAAATTGGTCCACATTGACCTGAACAAATTGCAAATTCAATGTCATGTTATCTTGCAAGGGTACGGGTAGCGACATTTTTAAAAAAAATGAAAGTATGGTGCGGTATAAGTAGGCCACATCATATATATATATATATAAAATAACAAAAAAAATGTTAAAATTATATATTAATTTTGATATCTAACTTATATTCAGCCAATATAAATAAATCTTAAAATTTAAATGAGTCCAATTTAATTAATAAAAAAATATACATGTTTAATGAAGAATACGACTTTTGTTCAGCCAATGGGTCTTATCACTTAAAATGTCTAATTTAATAATTAAAATAATATAAACATAAAATAAAGAGAGAAGAAACTAGAAGAACGGGTGGAATGAAAGAGAGATAGGGAATGCGAGCATAGACTTTTTGAAGAAGGGTATGACTCCTTTCCCAAATTCGTTGTCTGCGTAAATGGGCACTACTGTTCTCCAACCAAAAGCTTGGACGATTGCGCTGATGACATCTACTTGTGCTGAATCGTTTTGGGCAGTTCGGAAAAAATATGGACTCCCAAGTGAAGTGAGAGAAGGACTTGTTGCTGAGAAGCTTAGGATGGGTACATGAGCTTTGTCTCCATGACCAATTACAAACTCTGCCTCCATTGAAGTTATTGGTCCAATGATGGCATGGACTTGCTCATCTCTTATTTTTCTCAACGGGTTTCTTCGTTCGGATTTTGTATTCAGAAATCTTTATTTTTTTTGTCTCCCTCCCCCTTCCCTCCCTCCCTCCGTGAGTCCGTGTCTCTCTCCCTCTCTCTTTCTCTAAGCCATGGCAGTGCGTTTCGAAGTGAAGAAGAAGAGAAAAAAAAAAAATCAGCCTTTCGGCATTGGAGACGCGTTCTGCGTTTCGGAGGCGTACCCGTCCCACAAAAATCAGCGTTTCGGCATTGTCATGCGATGCTTTTTTTGTTTGTGATTCGATTCATGCACTTTCTGATTTACGTGTATTTCAGTGCATAATGGCAGGAAAATGTGACCACTGTTTGTCAGTCATTTCAAACAGGAGACTCGTAAATTATAATATTAATATCTGTGCGGAGCTGAAGCCTGAAACTGGGAAATGGGACACAAGGATTTGAATTTGAAGCCATACTAATGAGAGTGAGAATATCTAACACCATATATTGTGTCAGTAGAAGGCAGAAGTCTGAGATACAAGTGAGGTCTCAGCAGTAAGAAAGGATGTCGGATGATGATGGTGTTATGTTGATATGTTCTGTAGTCCTGTTATTACTTTTGTTTTTTTGGCTGAAAACCTTACTCACTCCGCTATGGGCTTCAAAACTTTTATTAAAAAGTTGGACCTNGGGAAATGGGACACAAGGATTTGAATTTGAAGCCATACTAATGAGAGTGAGAATATCTAACACCATATATTGTGTCAGTAGAAGGCAGAAGTCTGAGATACAAGTGAGGTCTCAGCAGTAAGAAAGGATGTCGGATGATGATGGTGTTATGTTGATATGTTCTGTAGTCCTGTTATTCCTTTTTTTTTTTGGCTGAAAACCTTACTCACTCCGCTATGGGCTTCAAACCTTGGGCTTTTACTGCTTACACTGGGTTTTGGTACCCCAGCAATTTTACTGCTGGGTACTGGGTAGCACTCATTCTTTGCACTCAGGCTTGTACGATATTTGCTTTGCATCAATGCTCCACTGGTTGCTGAAAGTTTACCGCATAAGGAGGATAAAGTGATTCTTCAAGCTCCCAGGTTTGTGGATTCTGGAAATTAGATATTCACAGGAAGAGCATTAGCAGCTAATATGAAGAAAAGCGGAAAAGTAAAACTGAAAAAGCAAGAATCATTGTGATATATAGTTAGAAATTGAGTAGCTAACACCGAGTCTTAATTGCTCTCTGATCTAGACCAGTTTTCACAATGCCTTTGATTTTGGCCCAAGCAGCTTCTGTTGGAAATGCCCCTTGTTATTCCTGATCTGCTATACTGATAGGTTGTAGAGTCCTTGAGACGAACCCCATCAACACGGGCAATTTTTTTCCCAATACAGTTATTCGGAAAACCTAATTCTCCATCTGGGTATTGTTAATTCTATCCATTCCTGCAAAGATGAACTATGTAAGAGGCAAAAAATTTATCTTTTCTTTGCTAAAGTTGAAAGTGTATGAAACCCCCAAGCTTTGTCATCATTACCATCAATGCCGAGGCATAGTGAAGGTCCGGCTCAAATGGGTGAAAAACCGAAGTCTTGACCACATAATTGACAAGGAAACTGATTTGAAGGCCGCTTGCCTCCTCAAGGACGCGATCAAACGCTCCTCAACTGGTTTCCTCACAGCAAAGTCTATTGCCGATTGGCAAAAGCTGCTTGGCCTCACGGTCCCTGTTCTTCGCTTCATGCGTAGGTACCCCACTCTCTTTGAGGAGTTCCCACATCCTCGTTGGCCTAGCTTGCCTTGTTTTCGATTGACAGATACTGCACTGCTATTAGACTCGCAGGAACAAAGCATACACGAGACCCATGAGAAAGATGCCGTGGAACGGCTTTCTAAGGTACTTATGATGATGAAAAGTCGAACTGTGCCTCTTCAGTCCCTTCATCCTTTGAAATGGGATCTGGGTTTACCTGATTGTATGGAAAAAACACTAGTTCCAAAATACCCAGATTATTTTCGATTCGTGAAGGCCTCAAATGGGGTCACTTGCCTGCGGCTTGCGCAGTGGTCTGAGGAATTTGCAGTGTCAGCATTACAAAAGAGCAATGAAAGCAAAGAATCAGTGAATGAGTACAGGCAGTTTAAGAGAGGGCAAGCTGCACTGGTTTTCCGGATGAGTTTCCCAAAGGGATATGGAGGACAGAAGAAAGTAAGGGCATGGATGGAGGAATTTCAGAAGTTACCTTATATTTCTCCTTATGAGGATTCCAAGCTAATTGATCCAAATAGTGATTTAATGGAGAAACGAGTTGTTGGAGTTCTGCATGAATTATTGAGCTTGACTATGCACAAGAAAACAAAGAGGAACTACTTGAGAAGCTTGAGGGAAGAATTGAATCTTCCACACAAGTTTACTCGAATCTTCACTAGATACCCGGGCATATTTTACCTCTCATTGAAGTGTAAAACGACAACTGTTACTCTTAGAGAAGGGTATCAACGAGGAAAACTGGTAAATCCACATCCTCTTGCACGTCTCCGAGAGAAATTCTATCATGTAATGAGGACTGGGCTTCTTTATCGTGGAAAAGGTGAGAACATGATACCTCAGCAAGACATATTACTAAAAGATCCTGTGGATGAAACAGGCCAAGAAGAATCTGAGGAGGAAGAGGTCGAAACATCTGATGAATGCTATGAGGATGAACTTTCAGAGACAGATGAAGGGTCTGATGAAGAATAGTGTTTATATGCCCAAAACAACAGTATAGCGACTTACTTGAAAGGAAGAAAGAAAAATAATTGCTCTCCATGTGAGTAGCTCTTCCCAAAGAAGTATCTTCGATGGTTTTTTATTTAGTGTTAAAGATTAATGAGTCTGTCTTAGCCATATAAATTGTAGTCTGTCTTGCCACTAGAACCATGGAACATTCTTTAAATATTGCTGGTTACACTTTCTTTTTGACTACCAAGAGGAATAGCCAACTTCAGGTTGTACTTCTCACTGGAAAATGAGAAAATTTAAGTGCTGGGATACTGCAAGTATGCATTTTACTTTTGGTCCCTTGATGTTCTAATTGATATCAAGAAGATTCACCAACATTTATCAACTCATGCTTTCTAGCAATATTATACATCTGGGGATAACATCTGTATAACAGTCAGTAATCAGTATGATTGTCAAGTGGAAATTCTTTCGTGGCTTCCGATTATGCTAGGAGGTGGGGGATTTTGATTTGATTTCTATATAAAAATGCTGTGAAGCAGGACTATGGCTTGGAATTAATTGTCTGCTTAGTGCTGATAAGTATAAGTAATTGAATGGTAATATAAGACAAATTTGCACCTTGTCTGACATTTTGCTGTCTTACATCTATACCTTTTAATTGCCTCATTGACTACGTTAGTTTATGGTCAAAATGAATTTTTACATCATTTACCAACTGTCAAAGAAACATGTTTCCCTTTAGGTTAGAGATGTTTTGTGATATAGAATTATGGACCTTGCTGCACCATTTGCAGTTAAAGGGTGTTTAGTGCAGATTGATATTATATACTTTTGACATTTTTATGGCCTAGAAAGTCTGCTAAAACTGACAGTATGGTTGCCTCTCAATTTGAGAATAGTCAAATCGGTTAAGTTGCTCCATCAGTTGTCTTAACTTCAGGGCAACGATACTGAAGTTATAACACATTATTTCTAAATGGTTGTGATAAATTTAAATTATGATCTCTTACCCTTTGTCAATCTTCTGGAGAAGTATGGCACTTGGTGTTCATCTGCAGAAGCAGTGAAGCACCCATATGCAACTAGTTGTCTGCTAATTTCTTATTCATTTGTCATTAGCTACTGGCACTGCCTGTTGCATTACTATTGGACGTATCTTTAAAATGATTTCTTATACATGAACCTTTCTGTTTTACTGAAGGTCGGCAACATATATCACGACAGGTGAATTGGAGATCGTTTTATACAAAAATTATTCCTCGACACAGTAAAGAAGCATGCTCTTCCTTCTCGGAGTATTACAGTATGGCTTTGAATCTAACAAATAAAGAGGGAAAATCTAATCAATAATGTAATGAAGCAGAACTTCATTGTCGTCAGGCCTAATATTGTTGGACTCCGGCTTGTTGAGGCTATAGAACATGCATGGAGATCTCTAAAACAACTCAACTCAGCCTTGAATGGTACTGAAGATTTTTTTGGCTGCTTTTAACCTTAAAACCGCCTACACTTCCTCATTGAAAATTTGATCTTTATATTAGTTGATGCAATTTTGCAGATCGTTGAGCTTGTTTAGTTCTGCTATTTGCTCCAATGATTTTTCGAGCAGCCCCGGATTTGCAATGATTTGAGTGTTTTTAGAGTCTGGGATTGTGGGAAAAAATTGAAAAAAATAAATTATGTACTAATTTTAATAGTAGAATTTTCCGTTGCTTCTCCAATAAATATAATAAGTTGGCAATTACGTTATTTTATGTGTGCTTATTTTGTAATTATCATTTCAATCTCATCGATTATTTCCATAAGTGGTATTAGAATTTGAACTCCTCTCGTAACAATTCTCTTTGAACCACTGACGCTTATATTCCCAACATTAGTTGCTGAACCTGCAAATTCTAGCCAATAGAAAATCTCTATTATATCCATCTCAAAAAAAATAAAATTATAATCTCTAATATCAGTAGTAAGTTAACCTCGCGAGAAACCTGTAGCCTATAAACTTTGACAGCAAACTTCCTTTAGTAAAGCAATGCATGAACTCAGGGAAAGCATGTGAGAGAATTAAGACTATCATCATTGAATTCTGAAATTTATTTACACCCGACAAAAACATGGGATCATATGATGAGAAACTAATCCCAAGCACTAGTTACACCTGGACCATATGCCCCAGCATAACTGGCAGGAACCCCATATCCAGCTGCAGCTGCTCCACCATAGTATTCTGTTCCTTTAGTAAATGAGCCCTCCCTTCTAAAATCGCGGCCACCAAAACGAGCTCCCCCGGACTTGCGATTTCTGCCGCCGCCACCACCAAAAGAAGCCTTCGCTGCATAACGGGTAAGCCATGCAGGTACTTCTTGATTTGCCTCTTGCATTAGCTCAGCCAATGGCTTAGATAATGACAAATTATTGTCGTTGAAGAACGCTGTTGCAAGTCCCATTTTACCAGCTCGCCCTGTTCGCCCTATCCTGTGTACATAATCGTCAATGTCATTGGGGAGATCAAAATTTACCACGTGAGCTACGCGTGGAATATCAAGACCACGTGCTGCAACATCTGTCGCCACTAAAATCGGTGTGTTTCCACTCTTGAACGACCTCAGCGCCTGTTCTCTTTCCTGCATACAGAGCCATTACATTGTACGCTGACTTAAATTTACGATTACAATAAAAAATTGCTTGATCTATACAAACCACAGGACAAAATGAAATTCTTGTTCAGAAGTTCCATGGAAATTTCTTTTCTAAACTATAAATCAATTTAAAAAAATTATGATTCAGAGAGTCTTGGGGAGGAAAAAAAGTCCCTGTGGCTTCACAACAGATAAAATTCTCAACTAAAATTAGAAGCTGCCACAATAGCTCAAATTCAATTGTAAGGAAAAGGTTGGAGCACAATTATTAGAATTAAGAAGAATGGGAGGCATCCTGTTTTGATCTTTGAAATGCTTGAATTTATAGGTACTTGAAAATTCCTGGAGATTTTAGAACTTCATACTATAAATCAAAAGAAAAGATACGTTGTTTTACCGGAACCATAATACCAACATGTTCTATATTTGATTCTAGATTTCAATTAGCTAAACGGACTCACTTGTTGTGTTCTGTCACCATGAATGCTGGTTGCAGGAAACCCATTGATACACAACCAGTGTTCCAATGCATCAGCTCCTTTCTTTGTTTCCACAAAAACTAATGTCAGACCTTGCTGCAAAAACCACCCAAAGTCCCTTACTATAGAGCTGGATATGATAAAATTATCAATCAAATTTGCATACACTTAAATAAGCAGTTCCAATGCAGCATACTACCAACAAAATAGTGAACGTCACTAAAATTTTATGGAATACACATAAACAAGTCTGCATTGCCATTTGGAGGGGTAAGAGATTACCTTGCTATAAATGCCAGTTTCCCTCTGAGCATGAAGAAGGTCCATGAGGTGGCTCCTTTTGTCAGACTCAAGGACATATTCTACTCTTTGAACAATGAGATCAGTACTCGAACCAACCCTTCCAACTGCTAGAAACACATAATTTGAAAGAAAATCTGCTGCCAGTCTCTGCATACAAGTTAAAATTGATAAAGGGAGGTCATATATGCAATCTCAAATCCACTTGTTAAGGAAATTCATTATTATCCTTATTGTGTATGTGTTGTTGTGGGAGAGGGGGGGTGAGAAATTACATCTAGCTGCCTGATTGCTATCTGGTTGTCAATATTACAAGCTCTACTAAATGGACCTTCCTATTTTACTTACAAGGCAATATTACCCTCAGCACAATGTGTCAATGACCTATTTTACGGCGAAACACAAGTATCTTAGTCGCAGTCAGAAAGCACCATTGGTAAAGCTAAGGCAATGTCTGTCAATAAGATAAATGCTTCCACCTTCACAAATCAAGAAGCACTTGGAAGGATACAACTTTTAAAACAATTGGGTTATGCTGACTTGCAAGCCAAACATGAGGATATAAGTTTTAAAACAAAGAAGAGAAATTCCAAAGAGGCACGTAGACTTCTTGGGATTTAATTAGAGTCAAGCTAGAAGATGAAGCCAAGGGCAGACTTCGAACAGGAGAGATCTTATGCTAAATCAAGTGAAAACATTAATGCAAAATTGTATAAACGCAATGTGTTTCCCAATATTTTTGTGTGTTAAAACAAGTGGAATCATCAAGCTGTTTTTTGTGTGTGTGTGTGTTCCCAATTTAGTGCTAACTACATTATGAGGTAGCCTTCTAGTATTACAAAACTTTAAACCATTTGCTCAAGCATCTCAGTTGAGGTAGGATGCAAACGCAATGTGAAAGACAACAGTAACCATCAAGCATCTCTGCCCATTTGAATTGATAGGAACAGCCAGCAGTCAAACTGCAGGCAACAGTAACCATCAAGAACTTCTCCACCTCCTTTTACCACCATGATGATTACAAGATACCTCAGTAGACACAAAATACATCCATGAAACGTAATTATTAGAATAAAAAAAGAACTTAATTCAGCACACTTGAGAATCTGATTAACAGTCAAAAGTACCTGTATCTCTCTAGGAAAAGTCGCACTAAACAGCATTGTCTGTCTAATGCCTGGAGGAGGCATGCCCATTTGTTCGACTATCTTTCTTATTTGAGGCTCAAATCCCATATCCAGCATCCGATCTGCCTCATCAAGAGCCAAATATCTGATCATCTGCAATGAGACCCTAGCCCTCTCCAGCAAATCTACCAATCGTCCTGGAGTTGCCACAAGAATATCAACTCCTCTCTCAAGCTCCCGCAACTGAACAATGCAAATTATTAAATGATTAAAACAGGTGCAGACATTCAAACTATACAAAAGTTGAAAAGAAAAACACAACTTAAAATTAAAAGCATAATGAAAAAAATGCAAAAAATACATCACATTACAACCAACCAGCAAATGTAGATATCATTTCAAATAAATCAGACCCCTTAACAAGCTTGTATAATGAAATTGTGAAATTATACAAGACCAATGCTATTACTTATTTCATTTAAAATGAAAACTAAGTTTATAAATTAACCGGGATTCTATGGTATCACATATGTATGTCATACCACACTGACGTGGCAAGCATCTATCATCAAGACGTAATTTTTATATTTTACTGGATACAAAATATAATGTATGCCATTCTCTCAAACAAACTTGAAAACCATTGACTTGAGGTTGTCAACTACACATGTCATTCACACATTAGTTGTTTCCATGTGGTATGGCATACCATATTTGTACCAAAGGTATTTAAGAAACCTCCATAAATTAGACCAAATATATTCAAACCATAATATGCTGAATCCCCACTCTCACCCCCTAAAAGAACAAGAACAAAGAAGAGGGGGAGGACGATCTCTCCTACCAAACCCTGTGAAACTACTAAAAAAATAATTATCTGACCTGTCATGCAAAAATGAATCTCACTTACAGTAATCATTTAAGCATGCTACTGGACTGAACATAAAACATCCCACATTTATTAACACCTTCAAAATAACCTTACAACAATGGAACAGCCATAATTCATTCCAATATCTGTAAATCACTAACCATCAGATCCTAAAATATGATCCAAGGAAATCAATTTAATGCAATGAGAAGATTGCCATTCCTTTCTAACACTCCAATGTCCAACAGGTGATGGCAAATAAAACAAGCAAAGTAAATTATATATTAGCAAGCAAAGAAATCAAGAAATCAATGTGCCATGAATATCAATATAAAAAAAAAAACCTGTTGGTTGATTTGTGCTCCTCCATAAGCAACTACCACCTTGACACCAGTTTGATAGGAAAACTTTTTTGCCTCATCATGTATCTGCAAGATGACGAAACCAGAAACTAAAATGAAAAATTGCATTCTTCAAGGATACTAATTATGAAAGCAGTGGAAAGTTAAATAAGAATCCCACCTGACATGAAAGCTCCCTTGTGGGGGAGAGGATAAGAGCCAGAGGGAAAGCAGTCCGTGCTACATGTGGTCTTTGAATATACTGCAGCTCCCTCTTGATTCCACTAATAATAGGAAAGCAAAAGGCAGCTGTTTTCCCTGACCCTGTCTGAGCACAAGCCATCAAGTCTCGCCCAGCAATAGAAATTGGTATGGCATAACGCTGAACTGGAGTTGGTTTGACATACTTGCATCTCCGAATATTTTGATTTAATGCCTCGCCCAAGTCTATTTCTGCAAATGTATTAACAGGTGGAGGGACATTCTCCCCATTAGTCTCCACAGGGATATCCTCATAAGCATCAAAATTAATGGCCGTGTTTTCTTGCTCACTAAAAGCATTTTCCGTAGCTTCATCATCCCCAAAAGGGTTCACTTCGCGCTCCCTCCCATGCTCCCAACCTCCACCTCTACTGTTCCTACCGCCACCAGTTCGACCACTAGAACCATATCCTTGGTGCCCAATATCAGGCTTAGCAGAACTGCCCCAACGAGATCCAACAGCAGGTCCACCATGATTTACCCGATCATTAGCTGGTAAAGAAGATGAATTTGATGTTACAGGGGGTTCTGAAGATGGTGGCCTATTACGAAGATGTGGGGGAACATATGTTGAGCGGGAAGGGCGAGGTAAGGCATTTTTATCAGACCCAATGACTGAATTTTCAACAGAATCCGCCCATGAAGTCCTCATTGTTGCAGAAATTTTACTTTTGTTGCCAACTAGCAATGCCAATAGAACAATTCTGCTTACCGGTTAACAATCCACTTACGCGTTGCTTTAATCACTAACTTGGTGGAAGATCACAACTCTGATCAATCATTATACAAGTACAATCATGTTAAACAGAAAACAAATTTGAAAGGGGGATTATGCAATATTCATATAAATGATGATCTATGACGTATAACAATACGGGAGATCGTACCCAAAGGTGGGAGAAAAATCAAGTTATATACAAGATATCCATAAAAAAAATAAAACCTTAAAAAAAGAAAATTTTCGACAAAGAATTACCTGAAGGTTGAATGACAGTTCAAATCAGAATATATAAAAAATTAAAATCCACAAGCGAACAGATCAAACAAAACATGGTGGTATGAAGAAAATGCGACAGAACCAGGAAATTTTTACGAAACAGTGAGCAATCGGATTTCTGGGTATATGCAATCAACATCGGGTGACAGATTATATAAAAAATGAATTTGCAATATTGAGCTTCATACCAAGAGACAGACAAAGCCAACGAAAAAACAAACAAACAAACAAAATTTTCAGAAAGAGATAGCAAAGGAGGAACCTCGATGAATGGGAGATGATACGATCATACGAGCTCCGATTCTAGCAGAATTGTATAGCAATTGAACTTTGATATCGGCTGGGACACTATGCGAATATATTGCTCGGGTTCTCCTTGTCAAAAGAGAGTTCTCAGATTTCTCAACCTTTTCCACCTTGTATCAAAACTGTTCCTTTTCTTTTCGTTCCCTTTTCCTCGTTACCAAACACATTACGTTCGGGGATAAAAAAAAAAATCTAAATCCACTGGATTCCGTACGCTTCTGGCCCGGCGAAAAATGAGCTTGCGTGTGAAATTTCTAAAACACATTCTCTTCCTCGCCAAAATAGCTTTTTATTCACATAAAAAAGTTTTTTTTTTTGACAATACCAACAAAAAAAAAAAGGGAGATTTTTTATATATTTTTAATATTTATATAGTACGTCATATTACATAAAAATAATTAATATATGAATGACATGTATATAAATTAACTATTTTTAAGTTTATTTAAAAAATAAATTATATTATATTTTATATCTAATAAAATATAAAAATTATGTATATATGTCACGTCAGTGTAGTATGACATACTCGTATAATATCATAGAATCTCTGAAAAAAAAATAGTTTCCATTTTTTGTTATGAATTTTTATTGTATTTTATCCTTTAAATTTTGATATTGAGATAAATTGTGCGTCTTTTATTTAAAAAATAAATAATCTATAAAAAGATACTAAGTATGATAATTTCCTTGATCTATCATGTTATTTTATCTATGGCTATAATCTAAAATTCAATTTTTTGTCAAAAAATAAAAATACATTAATCAATGCACCTAATCTATAGCTTCAATTTAGAGATGAAAAATATAAATATTCATTTATAAATAAAATACATTTATTGAATGAAAATAAGTAAAATGTTTTGAGGATTAGTTTTTGTTTTTCTGATGATTGTCATTGATCTTTTATGGAATTTTCATTGATTTTCAAATAATATTAATTTGTATTTTTTTTTTCCTATTGCAAGGTTGCCAGATAGATTAAACGATAATCATGCTATATAATGTGTTTTGTGGATATTTCTTTTCCATTTCTTATCATGCTATAACTTTCATTAATTTTTTTTAAATAGAAACATTAATCTTAATGTTATAAACGATCACCTTAACTAATTGTACCATGTATAATGTGTCTGTTTTGACATTATTGTTATAATCTTTACACACAATTATATTAGTTACGACTATTGTTTTCAAATTTTTAAAATAGTGCATTACAATTATATTATGTTATATTATATTAACATTGTAATGCATAACCAATTATATAATCAGAAGCTGCTGTAATAATTACATATATAAAATAATCATGTTCGTTAAGAAATCTGACTAGTTGCAAATTAATATATATATATGTCTTGTTGATGAGAAATTAGGGAAAGGTGAGGGATATGCTATTAACTCTCTTATAGGGGTAGCACTATTCTACTTTTTTTTTGTGGAATTTTGGGTGGGATCTAATAGGGCTTATAATGTAATTTTAGTGTTGTTGTAAATATATCAAAAAATTGTGTCATTTAGTATGTGTCAAAATACACAGTTTATTATAAAATGTAAGAATGTCATAATATAAGAAAGGGAGCTGTTATTTTTACATTTTATGTTGCTAATGTCACAATTTATTTAATGTATAAATATAATATAAACTAATTTACCATCATTTAATATAAAATTTTTGTAGTCTTAATATAGAAATTTTTTCAATTAAAGTTAAAAATCTTTTATTTTAATTGAGAGTAATGTAGTCTATATCATATTTAAACATTAAATAAAGTGTGACATTAGTAAAATAGAAATAACTGCTCCATATAAAAAAAATGTGATAAAAAGTAAATTTAAAAAATTTATTTTTTAGCATGTTTTTATATGTTATGTTATTTTTGTATTTTATAAAAAAAAAAATTGTGTACTCTAACACATACTAGATGACTCAAAATTTTGAAATATTAACAACAACACCAAAATTACTGAGTAAATCTTACTCAAACTCACCCAACCAATATGTGTGAGTAGCGATCCCTTTCATAATGGGGATAACATAAATCTAACCACATTCTTAGCTCCAAACCAAAACTTTGAAAGGCCGATGTGATATAACCCGCCAATTTGCATATGTTAAATGAAAATCCGTGAATGGAGTCATTTCATGGCTACGAGCCCATCATTGTCAAAACGATTAGGTAATAGACAGATTATGACGAACTTGTAATTTTGGAGCCAACTTATCTTACCCTAATGCTACTTTTTAGTTTAGTTGATTTGAGTGAAATTTACTCAGTAATTTAAGTATTATTGTAAAAAATTTTAAAAAATTGAGTCATAAAATATGTACTATAACAAATAGTTTCTTACGAAATATATAAACAACACAATATAATAAAATATCCCAAAAAATATATTCAAATTATGGCAATTTTTTTTTATTTTATTAAATTTAAATTTTGCCGATTGTTTTGATATTTCAATAACACAAATTTTATTTTTTGAGATAATTTAAGTGACATCAAAATCACACCATGATTTTTACTAAAACTCATCCAAAATCCCTCCCAAATAGGAGGGAGTAACATTACCCTCTAAGAGGGAGAACTTAGCGATCCCCAATTTCGATGACTCCCTATTTTGATACAATTCATTAATCTTCTGCCATGTTATATTCTGTAAGTGACAATAAAACGTCATTAGTTCACATTTATACTTATAAAAAGCTTATCTTCGTTTCTTAGTGAAACAGATTTCTTATTTTACTCCAACTAGTCATGTAAGGGATGTAATATATATATATATATTTTTTTTTCTCATGATTTTTGCACATCTATAAGTAAAGTGTAAAAACTCTAATATATAAGCTAATATTTGTTTATCATTAAAATAAATTTCTTTCACATATTAAGTAACTCAATTTTTTAAAAATTTTGTAACGACAACAAAATAACTAAATAAGTCCCAACGAAACTCACCCAATCGAGTGGAAAAGTAGCGCTACCTCCAAAAGAAACTTAGCTAGAGCCATATAAAAAAGTTTCAGTTGTTCTAGTAATAGCTTCAAATTCAACTAAATTCAGATAGTGTAATACTAGTGTGCTGGTGTATTTTTTTAAAGTACCCAGTCCGCAAATAACTCATCTCCTTTTGTCAATTAGTGGGAGAGGGACATTGATTCCAGCCCGCGTGACATGCAAAAGTCTTCCCAATGGCAAAGAGATGACTATTGGGCCAAAGCCTTTTATCCTTTGGTTATCTTTGTTTTTGTTTTTTGTTATTGCTTGAAGGCCGAAGCCTTTATCCATAACTATAATAAGATCTTGTTCGGCGGTTGGAATTGGGCTTCCTGTTCTAAATTTTAAGTTTGATATAAATTTTAGAATTAGAAATCCAACTATTTTTCACCAAATTTTATAACAAAAACATAGAACTCCAATTCTCCAAAAAAAAAATAAAAATTCTTAAGCTATACAAACGGAGAATGGCCATCTGTATACATTTTTTTTTAATTTAAAACAATTTATATTCATATATAAATAAAATAAAAAAATTTATAAACTTGAATATATGGTATCCACATTGTATTTTATATTAATATATTTTTTTATCTGTAAATAATAGTGATTGCATTTAAATTAAGGAGATTCAAATTAAGAAAGGAGACGAGAAAACTAACCTTGTGAAAAAGAGCATGTGCTAGAGCTATTCCTTATTTAATATATTTAATTTATGTGATGATAAACGAAGAAAAATAGGCAAAATGTAACAAATGCTTACATACATACATCATATGTAGATATAATCCCAAGTTTTTATTTATTTTTAATTGAAATGAGTATACAAAAGAAAAGTATGCATGAATAATAACTTTTATTTTGGTACAAAAGAGAAATGCATGAATGATAATAGTAAAAAGAGAAAAAGGAACTGTCAATAGTGTGAATCTTTTAACACACTACAAACTACAAAATAATTACATTTCTTATAAAAAAAATAATACAGTAATTCATGAAAATATGCAGCGGTTATATTAATAGTCGCCTATTTATACTTTAAAGTAAATATCAGCACATAAAAAAAAAAAAGAGTAAATATCACACTGAGGAGCTAAATCTAACTTTTCCCCCCTCGTGATTTTTTTTTTCTTTCGTTTATTTTTTGCTTATTCGACAGTATCATCTATCACAGAATAGAGTTTTTCTTTTCCCTCCTTGTCATTGATTTTGTGGATGAAAACATCTCCCAGCTTTTATTTCTACAATAAACGAATAAATTTTCTCTCCACACTAAGCAATAGTGGAGAAATTTCACCCCAACAAATATTACGTGGCTCGGTCCCATTGGAAGAGAAGAAGCCGCTCCCTCGTTCTCATATTCCGAAAAAGGAAAACTAAGAAAAGAATAAAAAGAAAAAGTTTATTGGCTACCGAGCAAAGCAACTGCTGTATACCCATTCGCTTATTACTTCACGCGCCCTCTCCGTTTTCGTCTTCCTCTTTCGTCCACTCCACAGACTGCACACTCGGAGCAGCGAGAGGAGTACATCGGAGAAATCTTAAGCTAGGGTTAGGGTTTCCCCTAATCCCGATATTGCTCACCAGGTACTGATTGAGCAAAGGAGCAAGATGGGCGTGAATTCCTTGTCATCGGAGTCGAGTACCGATCTCGATGAGCAGATCTCACAGCTCTTGCAGTGCAAGCCACTGTCCGAGCAACAGGTTTGATTTGTCTCTCCTGAGATAGGATCTGCGTAGTTGATGAAGAAATATTGAACCTAGATGTTTATTTAACGTTTATTTATTTGGTAATTGATTTCTAGCGCTAGCAGTTTGGGGTTTATGGTTCATATCGCAGCGTATAAGTGAAAATAATGTTTAAGTATGAAGAATTTCACAAAATGGCAACAGAGATTACCTGATGGGAAGCAAAGAAGGGGTGAATCAGAGAAATGGTATTTGCCTTCAAGAGGGGATTTCTAGCAATGAAATTTGGTCATATTTCGTTTTAGATATTGAGTGATGATGGGTTTCTAACTGTCAGGAAGTTTGAAGAGTTGTCTCACGTATGACATATCACGTTTCTGGGATGTTATTATCGGTTTTAATATGAGGAGATAAAAACAACGTCCAGCAACAAGCTATAGAAATGTTACACGTTGGTAGTTGGGACATAGTCTGTATTTGAAACTGTCTGATCTAAGAATCGGAATTTACATGAACTGTCGCTAGTGCCTAAGGAATTTCGCAAAATAAGGTAATTTATTGCATGCTATTACAACGTAGTGAGTGTTGTCCATAGAAGGTCCTCGCTTTGTTGTATCTTGGTCGAGCAGGGGTTGGCTAAGCTGGTTTTGATTCTTACATGTGTATTGAAGCACAAAACCGTGGTTATTGTGAATGATTGATAAAATAAAAATTAAAGGGAAGGGCTACTTCAGTGGTTGCAGCTAGTGTTTCAGTGGAGCTCTTCATCATTTGTCAATTTTTTATTAGCAATATTAATTCATTTTTTCCCCGCAAATGATCTTAGAAAGTTTTTTTTACTCAAACACTGACTCAGTTGGAAAAGGACTGGATTTCACTACTACTCGATCACTGTAATATTTATTTACTTATTTTGAAATATCATTTTATCTTGTTTGTCTTTGTTTTCCTCCATATTTATCCCTGCTGCTTGCTATAAGCGGTCATGACCCTTTTCTAATGAGCTGCTGGCAATATTGGTTACCCCTATTAGTATTGTTATCTTGCGCAAAAGAAATATGATAAGCTAATTATCCTATTTTCTGTCCTGCCTGTAGGTTAGAGTTTTATGTGAGAAGGCTAAGGAGATTTTAATGGACGAAAGTAACGTCCAGGTGCAACCCTTTCTTTTTGCCTTAATTCTCAACAGTGCCTCTTCTGTTTCTTTTACATTGTTCTCACTTGCTTCACTACTTATTTTTTTCCTGCCACTTGCTTTGGATGTGTTATAAAGAAATGAGTTGTTATTGAACCCTTTTTTATGCCAATTGCTTTTGATGCTTAATTTTGAGAGTGACGCCCCTTTTCGTGAAAGGGAGAAGTAATTTTTTCAATCCGTTTTCTTTTTCCACATTCTTGAATTCCTTTTGTTTATAGCTCTTGTCACTGCCAATCACATCTTACTATTTCAGTTACTTTTAATTGTGAATTTTTTTTATTTAGAAAAGAGGAAACATTAATTTTTTTTTTGTATCTCTTCTGTATCACAGCCTGTGAAAAGCCCTGTGACAATTTGTGGTGATATTCATGGGCAGTTTCATGATCTTGCTGAACTATTTCGAATTGGAGGGAAGGTATCAATTCTGACTATGACTTTCTTTTTTGTATTCAACTCTTCTGTTTCAGCTGGGGAATGTCTTAACTAACTAATTGAGACCTGCCAAAGAAAAAGCTTTTGAAGATTGAAGTGCATCAGAGGTATTGTGGAGTAAATTGTATAATCAGGGAACTACTCATTGAATTCACTGCAGCAAAAATACTTTATTTTATTTTTTTTCTTCTTTCTCCCTTTGCTTTTTTCCTTATTTTAGAGTGTTAGTTTATCTAAATAACTACTATTTATATATCTCAACCATCTTTATGCTTGTGAATTCAAGTGATGTATGCATAATTGTGTATTTGCACAATGGTTGTTTGTTAACATTATGACAAAATTTTTACTTATTTGTCGGTTTCTGGATAATACTTTTTGATGATTATGTTTTTTTGGAAAATTCCTTTACCATGTTCAGATCTGCAATCTAAAAATATCCTGTTTCATCGACAGTGTCCAGATACTAACTACTTATTTATGGGAGATTATGTGGACCGGGGTTATTATTCAGTTGAAACTGTAACAGTAAGTACAACCAAGAAATGCTTATCTGATTTTTCTTCTAATAGACTCTGTAGTTTAATTCCCCCCTCCCCCAAAAAAAATTTGTTTTTTGTGCATTTCATGAGTTTTAAATTTTTTTTCTGCTTATAAGGCAGAGCAAGCTTGGGCAGAAAAGTTTTGTGAAGTGTGTGAGCATGATTTTAAGTTGTCATGATAGAAAAGAAAAATGGGATTCTCCCAGTTGGCATATAACTTTCAAGTTCCTATAACATAGGCATGTAATACCAACGTAACATTACAGCTTATATTAGAATCTGCTGTATTAATAGTGATTTCTCAATATGGCCAGATTTAGGCGGAAGGGTGGATTATGTGGCATAAAATTCTTATAGATGTTCACTTATCGTTAGATCATATTTTTGAGATTAGTTTTTGAGCGTCAACTTTTCAATTTGTGAATCTGGGGCAGACCTAATTGTTGAGATCTTTGGGACATTGTTGTGGTTTTTAGCAAGTCATCATCTGATGGAATCTCAGCCATCCAATAATATATTTTAGGTGCATCTTTGAGAACTGTTCTCATGCCTACTGTGGTTTGGGTGACTTTAAACTGACTGACTGTTGTTATTGGCCTTTCAAGATCATTGAGGGTCGAAAAGTTGAGTGTATTATATCTCAATCATAGTAAACTCCTTTTCAGTTAGTAGCAACATTTGTATCTGGAGATTGTGCTTACTCATTATTTGTTTCATCGGTTGGTTAGCATACTTTTTATTTTGGTGGGATGAGGAATAATGATGAAATTACGTGGATATTTATTTGCTTGTTCAGTATCTTTACATCTTACTTTTCTTTGAATTGGCATGATACGGGTTAGAGGTACTGATTAGTTATTCTATCCAGCTTCTCGTGGCTCTGAAAGTGCGGTATCCTCAGCGCATTACTATTCTTCGAGGAAACCACGAAAGTCGTCAGGTATGTTTTCATGTTAAATCATTGATGAAGGTGTCACCTGTTTTTTGCTGCCGAGGTTCTCAGTGTTATTTATTTCTGTAGTTGTTTAGTAAATTTTACTCTTGTGTGGTGCGAAAATTGGCTAGTCTTGTTTTATTCTGTGTAGTAAATGTAACCATTTTGGGTTTTGATTGCTAGGCTTATATGATATTTTTTGAGCTAATTATTGTTTTATCCTTTATCTCTTTTTGCAGATTACTCAAGTATATGGATTTTATGATGAATGCCTAAGAAAGTGAGTTTTCAACACCTTCATTTTAGGGGTCCTAGGGTAAAAAGGGAGATACTTTGTCCAGAGAAGTTTGGTATGATTATAATTTTGCAACTGATTTTTTTTTATTTTTTTTATTTAGGTTACCATAGTGGCATATCATATGAGCAATTGGCTTTTTGGAAAATCCTTTTTTTTTTTTTCCTTGTATTATAATATGCATTTGTAGAATTTTTTAACATAGATTCTTATAGCTAGGTTCTTGTAACTTACATGTATTGGGGTTCTGTGTTTAGCATCTGAATCTGAATTGGGCTTTAGATAAACTTTTAATTTGATAATCTCACCTTCAAAATTTTCAATTGTTGATATTGTTAGATATGTGGCATCCTGACATTTCGATCTTAGATGCTCTGCTTGCTTCTTTATTAATTTCTTGCACATAAATAATGTATTTTGTTGTTTCTTATGTCAAATCCATGATGAATCTCTCTTTTTTTTATTTGCAGGTACGGTAATGCAAATGTTTGGAAGATCTTTACGGACCTTTTTGATTACTTTCCGTTGACTGCCCTGGTTAGTGCATATTTTTTCCATTGGCTCATTTTGTTTGTAAACAAATATGGAGAGTAAATTACATATAGGCCATTATGTAAATTGAAAGGTCATGTCTGGTACTCAGCATGATGATTCCATTATTGGTTCTATTCCATGAAGGTGATTTCATTCCAAACCCTCATTCCACAAAAACGGTAATCACCACTCCTTCCTAGGGAGGTGGAATGGTGATTCCCTGATGCTTGGAATGGGTTTAATTGTTTATCTTGCGAACCTGTCTCTAAAAGACAGGTCTTTGTACTTTTCAAAACAAGCCTGATGCTCCTGTCATTTCTCTGAACTTCAGGAGTAGTGAATATGGTTTACTCAAGTTTCTTTGAGTTAAGTTTGTTGCTTGTGACAAGCTCCTCTGAGGTTCTTTATCTTTATATTAATCCCTGTTAAGATGTTTGATTGGTGAACAACTTCCATATGCTTGCCATAATAACTTAGTAAAAAACTGGTAGTTAAAGGTTTTTAGTTATTGGTTTTTGATCATTATACTTATATTTTGATATTCTCCCGTTCAGGTTGAATCAGAAATATTTTGTTTGCATGGTGGACTGTCACCTTCGATCGAAACCCTGGATAACATTAGGAACTTTGATCGTGTTCAAGAGGTTCCGCATGAAGGACCTATGTGTGATCTGTTATGGTCTGACCCAGATGACAGATGTGGCTGGGGAATTTCTCCCCGTGGTGCTGGATATACTTTTGGCCAGGTAACTTTATATTTATGTTGCTCAACTGTCTACATTGTTAAATATGTTTTTCTGAGGCATTGAGAGGTCAATTGTTATCTTCAATCCTTTCTAAGTTTATGTTCTTTCTTTCAGGATATATCTGAACAATTCAATCACACAAACAGCCTCAACTTGATTGCTAGAGCTCATCAGCTGGTTATGGATGGATTTAATTGGGCCCATGTAATTTTCCTTTTCATGGATTTTCTTTGGCTTGCTTGCTTTAAAATTAAGGGGTTAATGTTTTAGACATGTCCATTGTTTTGTTGATCCAGGAACAAAAGGTGGTTACCATATTTAGTGCACCTAACTATTGTTATCGATGTGGCAACATGGCTTCCATATTGGAGGTTGATGATTGCAAGAGCCACACATTTATCCAGGTCTCCCTCCCAATATAATTTGCACTCATACTTATTAAATGTTGTTGATGTTAGTCCTGTGCTTTGGATTGCCCATGTATAAATTTGAAATTTATCTTGCAGTTTGAACCTGCTCCAAGGAGAGGAGAACCGGATGTTACCCGTAGAACGCCTGATTACTTCCTATAATGTAGCTGCTGAATGTCATATTGGTATCATGGATACGTCTACTTCCACACTAATTTCTGGTAGCTGTGCATCCTCGTTTGTGAGATTGCTATAAGCATTTAAATCCATGGATATACACTTCTATGCTTTTGTGTTGACTGTGGAAGCCCACCTTGATGTATAATAGGCAGGTAACAGCATTCCACTGATTTGTTACGCTCAAGAACTTGCTGGACATCCAGTTGGAGAAGTTACCAAAGATATGTATCATTCCAGCAAAATGTGGATATTCCTTTACCTTTTACCTGTCTTTTTTTGTCTCCTCAATATCGTACCCCTTCTGAGGCTTTATAAGCTATTACTGGGACTTTTATATCTTCTGATGCTTTGCAATGTTCTATGTCAGAAAAAGTTGCACGATAATAGTGATTCAGTTTTGTTTTTCTTACTAATTATGTTCAGTTAATTATTAGAGTTGATCTACTTGAGGAAGTTTTTCCTTTTGAGCCGAGGTTTTTTCCCTTCTCCGAAGAAAAATTGAGTGTCTATATAAAAAACGAGTCAACATGGTCAATAGTCGGTCAAAACTTGGGCAGAATGAAAGGGAATAACAGGATTTCTTTCGAGCTGAGTGATCAAATTTTTGCATTTGTATAACTTTCCTTGACGCGTGTCAATTTATTATCACACCAGCTATCCTTGTTAGCGCTGGTCTCCTCCTGTGTTCTGTAAGTAAGAAAGTGTTTAACTTGGTACCTGGCATTCTTTTGCAACAGCAATGTGAATTCCCTGAGAACTGCGAATATTGGATTTGTTTCGTAAGTTTTCGTCTTACGTTGAATTTGTGATGTTTTTGAAAGGCTATGGAAAATAAATATACATCTGAAGGAGAAAGCAATCTAGTCCGTAACAAATCTGATCACATCATATTGGGAGAATCAGTTAAAACATGTATTGAGGGAAGGGAAATATGAAACGTATGAGCTATTACTTTGTAGGACTAAGGTTCTTAGTACATTTGATAACTTCGAACTGTTCTCATATACCATTGAATAATTTCCATTGGTTCAGTCTTTCGCTGGCTATCTAGACTAATTACCGAAAAATGTGGATTTTCCAGAAATTGACTAAATAACCTTATACCACAGGTTTATGGAACAAAGAAATAAATTTCGTTTTGATTGAAGTTCCATAAAGGCATAAACAGAGCCTAAAAGGCTTGTTTGCTGAAACCTTTCATCTATGGGCAAATAAATAGTTCAGATTGGAAATCAAACTAGTTATTGACGTATAAAGGGCCCTTTCATTTTGCTGGACACTGTTTGCCTGTTATGGCTTTGGATGATGTTTAGCTTACGTCATTCTTATTAAATCTTAAATGAGAATGCAATCAAGAGGGAACTGAAGCTGCATCAGCCAATAACTCTAACTGAAGCCATTCTGGAGCCCTCAAAAAGAAACCTCATGCAAGGCACTGTGCTTGGCCAGTTTGTCCGCACAAAAGTTCACTTCCCTGAAGTTATGCTTAAACCCCACTTGCCATTCTCTGTTAAAACATCTTAATAAATACAAATGGTAAAACATGATTGGGGGAGGAAAATATGAAACTTATGACCCATCGTTTTGTAGGGTAGGTCAAAGATACTTAATAAATACACATGGTAACTTCAACCGTTTTCATATACCATTGGATATGACCAAAATGGGTTGATCTCTTGCTGCACAAAATTTCGATTTACATCACAAGCTAAGGTAAGAAAAAAGAGATGGCACAAGGTCAACCACGGACCATGCTAGGCCTGCATATTGAAGAAACCTAATTCCTGTATCAACATCAAATGCTTCGTGCTGGGAGAAGAGCTTCTGCAAATAACCTCCTTGTTTAAGCTTGTCAGGATTTTTTGCCTTGACGGATCCGTTCAATGTTGGGATATAGCCGGTTGATTTTATTGGGATACCCAAGGTATTTGATACCACAGGCAGAGTCCATTTTGCAAGAGCCTTGCTACAGAATTTCACAACTAGTATTGTGGGTATTCCCAAAAGCATTCTTCCTACAAATACAAGTATTGTGAATTCTGGAGAGAACAAACGAGGGACTGAGTCATGGTGAAATTGATGGTACGTTTGCTGTATCCCAGCAACCTGAAAAACACGACCTTTTAAATTAATATCTAGTACAAGGAAAACCACACAGAAGGAAATATAGAAGTTGATCCTTAAAAATAAAGTGAAACTGTCATGGTAAAGATGTAGAATCTTGAAATGCAAATTTCAGAAATGCAGACTACTAAACTCATGTACAGTTTTGTTTTTGTCATAGTAATCGATATCATATTGTTGGGGGATTAATTATGCACTCCTTCATGATAATATTTGGAATCCTGTTGCAGACTAAAAAATTACAAAACCTTGTACCTCCAAATTCCTATCGTAATAATATGAACGAATGAAGAAAATAACAGTAATTTGATCAACCAAAAACTGAAAACAGCTATACCTCTTTGCATGTTAAGTTCGTATTAAAGGATTACTATAACACAACCTTGGGGAGTACTTAATTCTAACCCAAATTGCAATATTACAAACTTGCAATGAAATGAATTGCATCATAGCTACATTTCATACTTAGCTTGATGTTTATCCTTAAGCTCATCCAGCTAAAATCAGCATATTACAATAGTTCTGTACCTGATGTCAGATATTACTTGATATGTCTGCAGTCACATTGCATAAATTTGCATTCAACATCTCCACCTTATTCATTAGTACTCGAGGGAATAGGGTGCAACATTGTCAGTTTGAGGCTGCTTAATGCATATATTCAAATCCAAGTCATTGAAGTCACAATTCACGGCCCTCAGAAACATAGTCACAATGATATTCAGAATTTGGCTTCTGTTTTGGAGCCATCAGCGTGCATACGTTGCAAGAGTGAGTCAAATTTCTTTACGGAAGCAAACAGTTTTGGTACAATATTTTACGACATAAAAAACTCGGCATTAAAATATTTTACTTCAGGAACTTGACAAGGCACTACGTGTAACTATAGCTCCCCAAGACATTAGGCCTATCACTCCAATTAATTCTATCCTTGCTCATTATGTAATCTTGTGCTTATTCTTATTATGCCAGATAAAAGATGAAACAGCACGTTTAAATTATGTTAATGGGTGAAGTATTACTTACAATTCCCAATGCAACACCATTAAAAGCAGTGTGATACTCAAAGCTTGGAGTTGGAAGTTCAGGAGTCGGATAAGCAAAGAGCAAGAGGAAGCTCAGAGCGGCCCAGAAAGATGTGACTGCATCAAAAACAGATTATGAGGTAGGGTAGAAGGAAAGCTTGCCAAGCTTACTCCAAAGAGCTAAGAAACTTCTATACCAAAATTCTAGTAGTTTTTTTTAACTATTCATAAACAAAAAATGCTTAAATAAACATGAGTTTAGACCAGGTTTGAGACTACAGCTTTTCTAATATGATAATTACAAACGTAATTCAATTCCCACCAACATGTGCTGCAAGCAATTAAAAACAGAGAAAACTCCTATCGGTTGAATATATCAATAGGGAGTAAAATTACCATTTTGTCCTGATACCACAAAACTATCTATGTATTCATCAACTGTAAGCCACAGTGAAAGGACCCCGAGACCAAGAAGACCACCACCAAGGACATCAACCAAACTGTGCATGCCAAGATAAATTCTTCCTACAAAGCGGATGAAATTTCCTCTATAGTTTTGCTTTGCAATAAGCCAACAAAAGGAAGCTGCTACTAATGTAAAGGTAATGACAGACTTACCCAAACCAATGAGTACCACGAGTAAGCAAGCAAGGGCAACTCCAAGAAAATTAACATAGGCACCTTGAATTTGAGTATGAGTCAGGACATAGTGCAAAAGGTACCTGACAAACATCCATTCACAGAAGAAACAACTGTTAATGACAAAAGCAAATACTGCATGGCAAAGATACCAACTTGCTCAAAGGATAACCAGACTTCCACATACAAAACTATATGCCTTGTAGTCAAAAACATGTTAACTGACATTTAACTCCTTAGACTGATGAAAGATAGAATATGAAGTGGCAAATAGATGAGTTTATATTTTCATTTATTTTTCTCCTTGGTTGATCCACCCAATAGATAGAAAAAAGAATAAACAAATAATCAACCATTTGAAGCTAGCACGTGACTTGACTTATAAGGCATGCCAATTACTTAGCAGTATCCTGCAAAACGCTGGCAACTTTATACCACTGCATAAAACTTGCCTATAGACATGACTCACAATTCCTTTCTGTAACCATGCCAGCAAAATTAGCCCCACGCCCAAGCAAGAGAAATTAAGAATAAAAGAAAATGAAAAGAATTATGATTACCCAGACAAGCAAACCGTGTTAAGAGTGTGAGAAGAAGGCAATCCATATTCTAAAGCATTTTCTTCTTCATCTTTTGTGGCCGTTACTCTCCGAACAGGTGGAGAAGCGGGTCTTGGAGCTGATACGACATCCTACTAAATGAAAACACCGCAGCTATATAGCTTAATAGGTAGAGGCCACCATCACATACAGATGAAACACTGAGTCTGAGATTAATGAGAGTAAGACTAAGCACACACCTTTATACAGTTACCTATATAATCACAGGACGCCATCAACAAAGTCATCTGCCTCGCCAATTTGCCATGCCCACTCTACATAGACACCAAACACCACGCAATTTTATTCTTGAAATGAAAAGTTTGAACAAAAAAAATCATGATTTTATTTGTCTAATGAAAAATTAAGCAAAATTTCACTCCAACCATTAAAGAAAGACACATACCCAGAATAGCAGAGGAAGAAAAGCAGTGTAAAAGGGCACAGAAACAACACAAGACAACCCGGAGAAAAGAGCATCCAGGAACCCAGGGCGGTAACTCTGCAAAAACCCGCCAAACAACAGCCACAATATTTACCGAAAATTCGGCATTTACCAAACAGAATATAAAATTTTCAAAGTTAAAAAAATAAAAATCTGGGCTTTCCTTTTATAATTTGTTGGTTACCTGGATCTGGAGGATAATAGGAGTCCCAGTTTCGACATGGTGAGACACCCACGGTTGTAGGAAAGATCTAAGCTTATGAGTCACATTGAGGTATGAAGCTGAGACAATCCAGAACAATATTCCAGCCAGAGCCGTCCCTTGCCACAGTGCTGCTCCCTCCATTGTTGTCTTTCTCTTCCCTCTGTGGGGAAAGTGGGACCAAAGAAGGAGCAATGAGAGTCACAAAGAACCAATTGGTGCCTGAAAACTGCTGGCCGGACTTGGGACGTTTGGACTTTGAAGGAATGGTTCTGTTTGAATTGTTTAATAGTAAGGTTTATTTTAAACAATGATACATATATATATATATATATATATATATTTTTTTTATCGTTTTTGACTTTGCTCCTCGGATCCGTTGGATTTTGGCTGGCAGAGGAAAATGGCCAGGACATGAAGAACTTTCCACGCGTATTTATACTGTGAAAGTTGTGTGTTTTTTGGTTCTAGAAAAGAAACTACAAAGCGCAAGAGTTATAAGAGAAGAAGCTAACTACAGTATGACAAAGAAAAAACACACCAGAAGGTGAAAATTCTTTTTTTATATATATTTGGAAATTTTGGTATTTGTCTATGACATTACTGCTCACATGTTCAGTTCATTATTGGTGAGCAACCCTGTAGGCCAAATTAAATGAAAGGAAACATGGACTTAATTAGGAGCAATTCAGGTCCCCCACATACATCTTGGATGGTCACGGGTAAAACTTGTGGACTATGTTTTTTCAACTAAATAATTGTTGAAAGAATTAAAAAAAAAAGTCAGATATTTTGAATAAAATTTGAATTGGAGTTATCAAACAAGAAAACTTTCTCTTTTGTGTGTGAGTTATGAAACAAGACAATTAATTTCTCTTTAAGGCTTCAATTCGTTTTTTAAAAGACATATTATTGTTTAAGATACTCAATAATAATCATTAAAAGCATGTATGTCCAAAAAAAATTATCACTAAACCGTAAATAACTTTATGCATGTGTTCTAATCTAAAATGCGATGCAGTCTCCCCAAAGGTTAATAGTAAAAAAAATATATATATAATCAGTTTGTTGATGACTGTATCCTAATTATTAAAAAGGGGTACAATTTTAATATGCTTCCGAGTTCCTTAATTAGTGTCTCAGAGATACATGGAATGCACTAAATGCGGTAGCATTTGCCATTTAATACATCCTAAAAAGAATTAGCCATATATCATTTTGTAATTTTCTGGATAATTGTCTCTTAGAGCATATCATATTGTAGCAAAATAAATTTTATATAACAAGTTTTGATAAGACATGATGAAAGAAAATAATAGTTTGCACCTGGAAGCCACAGCAGCTAAAAAATAATGTATGTCATTAACTGACTATGATATTTGGAAAATAGATCAATCAAATAATTAGACATGATGTATTTCTTTTGAGATTTCTCTTTCAATCGTAACGTGTGAATGTGAATAATAAATAGAAAAAAGTATTCAAAATTATATTGAAACAATTTATCTATTTCTTAATTTTTTTATGCCAAATCTATCTTTATATTTATTAAAAATTGTTCACACTACCCCTTATAATGTAAGATGGTTAAAGCATATTGCATTCATCTCATACAAATAGTAGTATTGCAAATTGCATAAGTAAACATATTTGGTTTATCCATTTGCAAAAAAGTATAGTCAATGGTCAGCGTGGTCAGGGTGCCGTACAGAACTTACCAGTCAAAGGCTGCCAGTCAGCGCAAAACACACTTGTCTGCCAAATTCTTAATGAAGATAGAGTACTGTGTTATGATATTTGCTACATTTGTAAATACATATAATTTGTACGCATACATTTTAATTTAATTTTTTGTGATTGCTTAGAACATTTATTTTAATTTAGTTAAATTTATATGAATTTTAATAAGACATTATTTTTTTTTATAATATAGTACTAGTCTACTACAATTAGAGTTAATAAAATGAGTTAAGTTGGAACTGACCTATTTTATCCCGATAAAATAGAGAGTTGAGTTCTTAAATCACTGACCTAAATAAAATTAAGTTAATTTGACTCAGCTCGAATTAACTCATAACTCATTCGGGGTTCAGGTTGGGTTGGCCTGACTGGCCCTTTTTTTTTATTTTTTTATTTTTACTCTTCAAATTTTCTTAATCAGTAAAGTAAAATAGTAAATCTCTCAACCCCCAAAAATCCCTCTCCCTCCCTTGACTCCCTCTGTCTCTCACACTCTCTCTCAGTCTCTCCTCCCTAACGCCACCGGCAAACCCCTTGGTCCCTCGCACGCAGTCACAGTTGCCAGCGTCGATTGCAGCCTCGGTCGCAGCTTAGTTGCTCTCGGTCTTAGTCTCTGCCATCATCTCTGATATTTTTTCTGTTTTTATTCGTGGCTGTTTCTCTGATCTAATTTGTTGCTGTGTTCTCGATGATGTAGCTATGCTGCTATAGTGTGTTTCTTTGATTTTGTTTTTATTTGTCTTGAATAATTGAAAAAAAAAATTGGTAAGCGAACTGGCTTGTTTTAGCCCGTACCCTGCATAAGGCCTGGGCTAACATTTTGCTGGCCCAAAAATAAAGGGGCAATTTGGAATTAGCTTACGGGCTGTTTGCCAGCTCCAACTATAATAGAACAATGTTATTATACAATACTTAATCATATTATTATTTCACATTTTGTATATATAACATTTTAAATGTAACAGAATTCATCTAATAATTAGACCCCTTCGGATTTTTTTGCAAAACTCGAATTTTACACACTATCTTATATAATGTGTAAATAGACTTTCTGCATATCATTAAAAACTTTAAGCATAAAAGAAAATAGAAAATTTCAAGTAACTTTTATAGGTTTTTTTAATCATCCTAGCACCAGTGGTTTCTGCTGGTTTGCCTAGAAGCTGTTACATTATGGTTTGAACTTTTTGTCAAACAAATGAATTTTCACACTCGTAGAGTTAAATTAGGTAGAAAAGTTTACTCTCTTCCCCTATTAATTCATAGTATTATGAAAATGAAATTCTCAATCCATATTTGCTAAATCAATTCCCTGATTTTAATGAGACCCCATTCGCTACATCTGAGTTCTGAGATAGTCATATACACTCACTGTTATGAATCAATTTTCTCTTCACACTCCTTTTTAAGTTTCAGATCATACCTATAAAAATTACGATAACTAGAAATTTCTAGTTTTTCAATGTTGTCCATGAATATACAGATATATTGTATTCTCTTTCTTTTCACCTTTTAACACAAACATTATTGAGGAAGGGGTACGAAGGGAGGACAATATGGCTGTGAGAGTAGGTGTTTGGCTGAGAGAATTCCCAACAGAATTGTCAACTTTTGAACATGTACATAGGCGAAATAGAGGAGTAATTGATTACAGATTTTTTATTAATAATAAATTACATGATGCATAATAAGGAGTATCCACTCTATATGTTCCAAGAAAAGAGGAAAAAGGAAGTAAATATTTTATTACAGTTGATGGTAGAACTTGACTTGTGATTGCATAGAACATGATTTTTTTTGTTTATTTAATTAGCCACCCATTCCTCTTCCCTTCATGACATGTCTCCTTAGACCTGGTATATGAACATTGGTGATATAATCTTCCCAATTAATGCCCTTTACATCAAAGCCAAACTCCCTCTTTTCTTCTTCAGACATGCTTTCCATCAATCTCTGAGTGTTACTGCTATCAAACCTGCATCAGATTTGTTGGTTGTAAGTCAATAATAATATTCCTCAAAAGATGTATAAATTTTTCTTCCTAGAAGCATTTGTGACTGTGAAGCTATTATTATCTAACCTTCCACCATAAAATGTGTATGGCTCATAAATGTTGGCCAAGTATTTTGCTTGCTCCACTGATTTTCTGCATATATTTTCAAGCTTTTGAGACACTTTCTGTTTTGAGGAGGCCATAGCTGTAAGTCCACTTCTCTGAATAGCATCTCTCCAAAGGTGGGCAGAGAATTCTTCTGTGGAGCTAAACAACTTCATCAGTGGAACTTGAATTGGCCTACCCTTTGAGTCAATGCATGGTGAGGAGCTGTAATGTTCATAAAGCAGTCTTGCCAGGTCCTGGAAAACTAGAGGGTTCACCACAGATGAAGCAATCTGGTACACATTGATGTCTGGTTTTTGGGCCATTCCATGCCTCGCCATTGCCGCCAAGGTTGCGTTAACAACCATGTCAGCTGGGACCTGTAACATAACCACTCAGGTTGACATTAACAGTGCAATTGTTATTGTGAGATTTAATCACCAAACTGTGCAACTTATGAATTATTTGCTTCTCTTTTTCATTTCTTCAAATTTTCTCAGACACTAAACTTAGACACTCTTGAACAATCTGATTGGTATATCAGTAAATGTCGCTCACCACATCAAGTACTCCATTTGGGTCTACTAGGAAACCTGTGAGCTGCCCTTTCCCATAGCAAAGAACTATTGGATCCATCATCCTGGTAAATTAAAGGGAGAATTGTTAGTTCTGTCATACAAATGCCATTGCAGTTTATATGTTAGTCAAATACTTCTTTCTATTTTTCTTTATTCATAAAGTACCTATTTCCTTCCATCCACCCAGGAAATGGCTCTCTAAAAGTGCTTTCAATAACACTAGGTCGAATTATAACAACTGGGATATCCTCTCTCAATTTGTCTATCATCATCTCTCCCATAGCCTTCGTGAACACATAAGTATCTTGCCACCCATATCTTCTGGCCCTGGTCATACAAAAACTTCATCAAATTAGATTATGAACTTTAAGATTCTTCTAGAATTTGAAAGTAAATTGATGAAGCATATACCTCTCTAGACCCAATTCCCTCATCTTTTGAGCTAACAAGTTTTCTTCAACATTTCCCTTGTAATTTGAAGACAACTTTATTTCACCTTCAATGTCCAATGTTGGTAGGAATTTTGGTGGAATTTCAGATATAAATTTTTGTCTTGCTATGGTCTCTCCATTGTTGAATGGCCTTTCCATAATTCTACCTTGCCTTTGTCCATTAACATAAGCTGCAGAATACACACAAGGTTTTTGGGTAAACAACATAACGAAAACCTGATTTTTTTTCTTTCTTTTGGTTCTTTAATTTTCTTTTTACCTGTTGAAACTTGCAGAAAGAGCTTAAGATTCTTGCACTTTTTTGCAAGAGCCATAATGCGGCAAGGTCCTCTGGTGTTTATGTTGATAGCAGTATCATATCTGAGTTATCACACTACTCAAATTGTAACACTGCATAACTTAATTAGAAAATATAGAAGATGTAGGAACTCTTGGAGAGAAAGAGCCTAACCTTTCATCAAATGTTGTATTAGCAGCAGAATTTACAATTACATCTACCTCATCTGCTATAACATTAGATAATTCTTCATCTAGTCCAAGATTTGATTCACAAATATTCCCCACAACAGGAACTAGCTTGCTCAACATGAAGGCTTGATAGGATTTTCCATGGGTTTGGCGAAGGCATTTGAAAAGCTCTGTATTTATGATCTAAATGTCAAAAGAAAAAAAAAATTAATCCGAGACCAAAAGGTGATATAATGATAGTTAACACAATTCATTTCAAAGAAAGAAAATATAACCGAAAACATACTTCATTTTGCATTCTTTCCATTGCAGCTTGCTTATTCTTTGCCTTGATCAAAAGGTACATTTTGCCCACATCTGGTTCTGTCCTTAAAATCTTCTCAATAAGAACTGGATAAATTATAAATAAATGTTAGTTACATAGCTAAAAGAGCATAAAAAGAAAAAGAACATCTTGGGAAATGCTTATAACCATAAACAAAAAATACCTTTAGCTAGAAACCCAGTTGCACCAGTAACGAAAAACTTCTTCCCTCTAAGAAATTTGACAATTCCAATTCCATCTTCCAATCCTATTAAAGTGGTGGAAGTTGGTCCACCATAAGGCACCAAATCCTTCACCACAATCTCAGTTTGGGTCTTGCCATTTTGGGACAAGACCAAGCTGCCAGCATCCATTAGAGTTGCAGCATGGTCTGTGCTAACCAATGCTGATCTTTCAGTTAAAACAGAAGAAACCCCACTGGACTTGATCACATTCCCACCTCCCTGACAAAACACAGCATTTGCCTGCCTCCTTGCTGGGCACCAGTCACTATTTCGAGTTACTCTAAGGAGATTACTTGGTAGAATTGAGGAGGAATTTAGGGACAAAATCCCCATGACTTGCAGGGAAAATGAGAATCTAGTTCAAAAGAAAGGGTACTAACAAAAGGGTAATGCAGTTAAAAATGGTTGACTTGAAACCTTATCTAATTTGTTTCTAAACAAAAAGAAAAGCAAGTAAACTAACCCAGCCCTATAAGATAAGAGATGAGTTTGGTTTGATTTTAAAGAGAATGGGATTGGGAGAGGCATAGGAAAGGGAAAGATGGGTGGGGTGGATTTAAGGATGAAGGAGATGAGTGTTAGGTACATTGAAATAGTGTTATATGAAATGAGAGAGTATTCCAATAAAGGCTCTCTTTTTGCCGCTTGTCACACCTCCCACAAAGGCACCAAAAGCTGAGATGGCGGGAGCTCTCTTTCTTGCACTTGTTTGATTGGTGTTATTGGGTAGAAAGGGATATTCTAGGTGCAATTGTTTAGTAGGCAATTTAGGGGAAAAAAGGGTGTGGGGAACTGGTTTCCCATGAGCTGAACTTAGTTTTGCACAATAGGTAAAAAGGTTAAAATAGATTATGATGATAAAATGAGATCTCTGTTTCCTGCAGAGCATGGCCAAATAATATAAGGATCAAGAAATTCAGTTGACTCACAGTTATCCAAAAAAAATAAACAATAAAGGGCATCCCTTTAATTTGAAGCTCATCCATTCATGTAACAATTATTATTCTTGAGTGATATATTTGTGTACGTTTTGCATTTTGAGATTTGAGATTTAGTGAAAGTAAAACAGATCAGATCTCATGCATCTTGTCTGATACTTTTTTTTTTTCTGAAAGCATCTACTCTGATACAAGACAAAAAAATGTTGTAATGTCAAAAGAAATTTGTGTGTGCGTGTATATATATATAATATATAATGAAATTATGAATGACTAAAATGGCAATGTATGTCGAAATATATCACTAATTTTCACTATTCTATTTTTATTACATCTCATTTTTACGCCAACCAAAAACACACTAGTTTATACTTCCAGCTAATACAAACTACAAAATCTGTCTGGAAATCTTCTGAGAAGAAATCTCGTCAGTTTCCATGCAAGCATCTATTACAATTACATTGAAAACCAAAACCTCGCAACAATAGTTCTTGCCGAGCATCACGGTCCATGCTAGCATCAATATAGCAGATTCTGAGTTCTTCACCTGCGGTATACCAAAACAGAATTCAAATGCATTCATGATAGAAAATAGAAGTGGCATTCTCGACAAATAACAATTAAAAGCTTGATATACAAAAAGACATTATCAAAATACTTGCTTTTCTCTTATTAAATACCTAGCATTTAATTTTGGGAAAATGAATGTGAGGGATGCCGCCAAAAGATATATGGATGACAAAGGGTGCTAAAGACGAAAAGAAGACAAAAACTCACTTTTCACAAAATAACCACATCATTATAACATAGTGCTGTATTTTATTTTGAGATAACTGCATTGGCACCCTTCATGCTGCATCAGAGCTATTGCATGTTCTTTAAGGGTATTATCATTGACTTTTTGTTTAATGGGACACTCATTTCCTTCCTGATATATTCTTAGTAGAATTTTACATCAAACTACTTGTCCAACAGCCAGAATGGTATTGCCTTCGCAATGAGAGCCATTAACTGAAACAGATATATTTAAGCTTGCAGGCAAGCTACCACATTCTATGGAAATTTTCATGGCAAGATAAGAAGTCTCTTCATGGATCTCTCTGCTTCCAAGACAAATCTTTTAATAATGTCTTTCTTTTTCAATCCAAAAATGTGTAATGAATATGTTAGAAAATTAAGAGAACTTGTCTCGTGATGCATACAACAGACCGAGTATATCTGCTTCAAAGAATCATGATATGCATTACTTCCTGGTTGAGTCATTCTAAAGACTTCTCAAAGAAAAACAAATAATTAAATAACTAAAATACAAACCTTCCTCAACATCACGAAGGGCCATCAATTTTGCATTGGCATTATCTATCCATATAATGTGTGCATTAGGATCTGTAGGAAGACAAAGTCAGTATGCTCAGTAGTTTTTGTGATATTCTGCTCCCATATATAATCATTTGCTACAATTCCATTCCAACATGAGATGCAAACATTTGTTTGAATTGAATAATTCTGGTTTCAAGTCATCTATGTTTAGTGCATATTTAAAGAATCTGCTCCAGTTGGAAATCATGATCAAGTAACCAAGAAAGGAGAAGGAGGGGGGGGGGGGGGGGGGGGNNGGGGGGGGGGGGGTGAAATACTGCTCATTTTGATGACAGAAACCATGGAAAGTCAAATGCACTTGCCACAGTCATGATTGTAGAAGGATGGGAGCATATAGAGAGCATGTCCAACAGCAGCTTCAGCTTCTACCGATGCTACCGCAGAAGAAAGAAGATCTTCATACAACCCTCCAGCCAAGTCAACTCGAAATGCATTAATACGAATTCGTGCCAAAATGCTAATGTACCATTGCTTGGTTAGAACTTAGAATGTCAAGAATCAAGATAAGTAGTCTCTTAATTTATATATTGTTCTGTCTCTGTGATTATGTGTGTGCATGTCTACTTACATACAAAAACAAGTTTCGAGGATACAAGCAAAATTTTCATCTGCAATAAGTGTCTGCGTGAGGGCATTCCTTAGCAATTCAAACCCCTCTTCCATCTGTTAAAGGACAATGCATAAAAGATCATAGCTGTCTAAATAGAACTAATCAAATTTCAACTAAAGCATCAATAATTGCTTCCTCCTATTCTCATAAACTTTTATATGAAAAGCAACCATTTACAGAAGAAAGCTTGGGGTTTGAGCACATATTTTTAATAGAAACTACTAATATACAAAACCTTTAAAACAAAATTTTGACAAGAAAACTAAATGACTTTCACATGCATATGTGATACAGGAAACTCCATTATCTGGAGTCCAGTATGACATTTAAATATGAAGTCAAATTATCTATTTAAGAACAATGCCAATTAATATTCTTATTATGCAAGTTTCTATTGTCATTATAAATAAATTATAAATGTCACACCTTTAATATCATCTCTGTAGTCAAACTGGCAGGTCGAAGAATGTCAAGACTGTCAACATTGGCAACTCCTGATATGACCATGCAAGCTAACCGCTTTACCAGCAATGGATATTTCAAACCATGGGTCCTTTACAAAGTGATCAGATAACTGTCACAGGTATAATTTATGTACAAGAAAGGACTAGAAAAATGATAAGCTAAGGTGTTAACAAAAACTAAAAGTTTCAATGACTTGACACGAGGGCTATCCTTAACATCCAAATGAATTAGAAGTGAATAACTGGAAATCTTTACATCCCGAAAGTGCCTACTGATAACTTAAATTCTCCCATATATAACATTATGTTAAAAAAAAAAAAAAAAAAGAACATATATGTAACCTACTTACAAGAGCAAAGAGCAAAATAGACCCATCAATTTAATAGAAATAATATGTTAATCTTGATATACATGAAGGAACTTAAAGGATAGTAGAAATCCATCACCATTGAAGGAATCAATCTGCTAATGCTTGAGAACAAACTCTCATACCGGCAATAGTCATCAAAAGCTATCCAATTCGCTTTCATCTCAACATCATGAAATTCCTAAAAGCATTTAAACTGAACATAAGTTTGTTTCTGTGGAGGGGGAAAAAAGAAGCTTGCTTGTTCACTACAAAATTTCTATATTGTACTTCATGATTCAAACTAACTTCTTGGTGCAAGTTCCACAAGTCAGGACACATGGGGATCCAAAATATAGAAAATAATTGGTGAGTATTATTCAAGTCTATATTAAAATATAGAAAATAAGGGGAAGAAATGGCAGCAATGCACCTTAGAGCGTTCTTTGCATTCTTCACTACATAATGATACAACATCAGGTTCAGAGTTGGCCAAATTTCTGAGATTTCTGAGGCAAAAGTAACAAACAGTGTGCATAGCAGAGAGTGAAGGGTGACACAAAATGGGTTTGGCCCTGTGGATGAGATCTCCAGCCCCAATACTGCGAGTGGCGAAGACACCACGCCCAGCTGACTCTGTTATGGCCACTCGAATCGGAAGCCGGTCGGGTCGACGGGGATTATCATGGTCGGGTGTGGTAGCGGCGGTGGAAAAGGAGAATGCCCAGAGTTGAAATCTGTTTCCGCAATTTGCTTTTGCCAAGCGGCTACAACGTACCAAGAGTGAGGGTGGCATTTTCTTCTGCTGAAAGAAGAAAGATTATCGTGACTCAACCGTTAAAGACAGAAAACCCTCCACTGCGCGCAATTTCAAGTCAGGAACTTGCCAGGCCTCCTTGGCTTCAACACTTCAACTCAAGGTGGTGCTTATTAATATCTGATAAAAAAAACTTGATAAAAAATGTTAAAAATTAGTTAATTAACAGTAACATTTTTTTGTGTTTCTTTCGTTCCAAACAAAATTTGTAAATTTTGAAAACGATTTTACCATCACCAAATTTTTTACATTAAAAATTAGCACTTGATTTAAATTTTTTTAAAAAAAAAATTGAGGGGAAATTTTTTTAATACAGTAATTTAATGAAAAGAATAGTACAATTTCTCAATTATTATTGGAGAAAAGCGTGCGGAATTTCAATTTTACCCAATCAAAAGTTGGGCCAAGCTTGGACATGACAATTCTAGTTGGGCTTTACCTGAGCGAATATACAGTATTGGGCCGAGACCATGATCCAAAGAAACTACTTGGGCTCAAGCAATTTTGTACAGTTTGAGCTCCTATTTTTTAATACCATAGTGTAAACTCCATACAAAACCATGTGATAATTTATTTAATAATTTGTGAGTATTTAAATAATTACACACTATTTTTATGACTCTATTTATTAGTTGTGGGTAAAGTCAGTTATTTTGATGGAATGAACTGCTCTTGATATTCCATCAGTTAACTTAAGGGAAAAGCATAGGTTAAAAGCACACTATCAATTTTCTAAATACTCTATAATGCTTTGAAGACTCGCTGCTGCGTAACAATGACTGGAAATTAGTTATTCTGCTATTTATTTATTGTGTGCAACAATTATATTCCTTCAAAATCTGCAAGGGTGACAGCCAATCTAGATCCTCTTATGGCACCCAAACTGATGGTAGACCCAGGTTGGAACTCAAAATCAGATTCCATTTTTATGTATACACAATCATTAGCTTACATCTATTATACCCAAAATCAGTAATACAGTTACAAAACAAATTATCAAATTGTTCAACAAAAAGAAAAGTTAGCAGCAACCAATCAAAAATTGCATCAGCAATGCAAAGGTAATCTCCAATCTAGATCCTCTTGTTGGTAACCTTCCTGAAGTTCTTTAGGTGGTATGAAGCAGTCCATGGACAGGCCTGCAACGTTAAATGCAACATCATCAATGATCCATGATTCTTCCATTCGTGTGATTGCAGGGCCCGCCTTGAGATTGTCGCCGAACCTGGTGATGATCACCGTTGATCGGCCGGCGTGGGCGATCATCACGCCGTCCACTTGGCGGTAATCCTCAATCTTGGTTGACATTGAGGTCTCCCAGTATGTAGGGTGCGTCCCAGGTGATTGAATCCTGGTGAGGTAGGAGTCCTCAAGGTGCACTAGCAGCCCACTTCTTTGGCTGAAGTAACCAAATATAACATGCTTGATCATCTCTGCTGTGTTATCACTGCGATCAATCAGATCCTTCTGATCAGCTGACAATTTTAACACAAAACAATCAACGCCTGCGAGTTGCTTTTCTCCCATGTACTGCGCACCAGAGAATACACCAGACACTGCCAAAGGGTCTAGCCCCTACAAGGTACAACCACAATGTCCTTTAAAGATAACAAAAACAGAGTCACTGACATTACATTAAGCAGTGCCAAAAAGCAGAGTAGAGGTACCACTTTTAGATGCTGATCAAGTCACTGCACTATTCTTCATAGTTTCAGACTAGATTCAGAATGTAAAAAAGTTATTTGCGTACTATTTACTGTTTATACTTACACCAAGCAAACTTGCATACTTGACTTAAAACAAAACTCAAAATTGTGTTAAGTACACTGGTGTGAATATAATTGGGGTACCAGAACCAACATTTTCCCTCAAAAAGATCAAAATTACAATGTGATATTTTAATGACTTGAAACTTATTTGTTGAGTACTTTAAACTAATAGGTAAGGCGAAAATAATAAGACATTATGATTATATTTAGGCGGCTTCTCAAATAAAGAAAAGGAAACAGAAGAATGTGGTTAGATCGAACGAATAAAGGGAGGGAAACAAAGATCCAATATATTGGCCGGTAGCATATGCATTTATGCAACTTTGGTATTAATTAAAATAACTAAGAATATTGAAGAGTTAAAGGAATTTATTTAGTTCGTTTGTCCTCGTTAGGAGTAGTCTACCTCAATTACAAGCATAAGATTTGATTAACCTTTTTATAATTCATTTATCAATTTATAACAGTCTCAAATTTCAAACCCCAGTTTGCCACATTCCCATATCATATTTGAAGATTGAACCAGTTCATTGTAAGCATATCCATAATATGTTCATTGTAAGCATCATTGATTTTAATTACCAGATTTAACCGTCTCATAATAACAGTAACAACGACATTAATAAAGAAACAACACCCGTTTGGTCAGAAAATGTAAAACTAGAAATGATTAACTTGCCTGAATAGCACGACGAAGAGGGCGTACGCCACCTTTAGCGGCGTGCGCGCCGAGCCAGGGAGTATGGCGCCAAGCAACGGCGCCATCGCTACCTGCCACAACCTTCTGACCACCCACAACCAGCTCTATCTGCCACTTATCAGGAGCCATTTGCCACAACACAAAGCACCCTCTTTGGGAAACACTGTTAGCTCCGACGCTGCCGGATCCGAGCTCATCCACCACTCCCATTGCGACTTTCCCCGTCACAAAAACATTTTTTACTCTCCCCTCCAACTTCCGGCACCCTGTCGCCGCCGTGAAATGCTGTATAATATACTGGGCTGACGATGACACCTATCACAAGTTACAGCAGTTAAATAAAGATTATGGAAACATCCACCATTTTCTATTTTATCTTTGCCCCATCTCTGTTTTATTCTCTCGTAACTTTTCACCATTTTCTCTGTTTTCTTACTAATTTTTTTAAAAAAAGAAAAAAATAGATTAAACGCGAGATATTTAGAGAAAACAAGATGCACATGTATGGTAACACAGTCATAGAGGTTCCAACTTCCAATTCCAAGTATAAATAAAGTGATAAACAGAATACCCTGTTTTGTTAGTTTAGGAAAAGAAAAGTATAAAAAATGAAAACCCATGAAAACACTTTTTGTTATAACTTTTTAGCGAGTGAGTACTTGATCAAGAAATATAATGATGTGCGTTACATAATATACTTTAAACATCAAATAATAAAGAGAAAAATGAGCTATAGCATGCTGCTAAAATGATTACTTTACTTTCTTCTCTAAGAATGGTTCCATAAAGAAAAGAAGATGCATAGACATTATCCCTGAGAACCTAGTGGGAAAATTGTGGCTGTAAAGTAGCAAAGGATCCAAATATGAGTACAGCACCAGTTTCTTATGAAGATAGTGGGAAAAACAAAAATGAAGATAGTGGCTTGCCTCGTTGAGGGGTTGTTTGGGGTGAAAAGAGACAGGGAAGAGAGGGCAACCCAGAACGCTGAGGAGAATCTTGAGGTGAGACTTCTTGTTGAAGACGAGAGAGAAGTGGGTCTTGATCCAGGTCCAGTTCCGCCATGGCTGACGACCTTTCTTGAAACCATTGGTGCCCTCGTCTTCTTCGTTGATGGGTTCTTCTGTTAGAGGCGCAAGCCGACCCATTTGAGCTCTGCTTGTTCAAAGTTGAGACACACAGAAAGAGAATGCAGGGGAGGCTCAGGCAGTAGAGGAAATTGAGTGGAAAGTGGAACCTTGTTCTTAAAAGGAAGACCCTCTATTTAGTTGTGATTTACGCACACGCTGGTAAAGGGCGTGTATCTCACGACCCCTGAGAGATGCAATTAGTACAAATTAACGTGGGGAACTAACTCAAACTATGTGGATTAACTAAACCAAATGGCCTACTGAGGTCATAATTGCAAGATTGTATGTTCTATGTTTTAACTTAAAATCTAGCTAAAAGTATTAGAAAAAAGTAATAAGTTAACTAACTTTTCTGTATTTTTATTCAATAATTCTAATATTTACAATTTTTTTAAAAAAATTGTAGGACTTGGATTTAGATGAAACTATTTATAAAAATGTTTATAGTTAACAAAAATTATGTGAGTAATATCATTTNATATCATTTTTTTAAAATATTTTTTATTATTAAATAAATAGAGCTATGAGAATATAATACAATTAATATAAAACTTAAAATCTCAACTTTTTAAGAAAAAATTCAATTAATATAATATGCAAGTTATCAAATAATATAAGATAATTACTTCTTGATATGGCAAACATTAGTGATTAGTGAAGATGGATAGATGAGGCCACTTATTGACTATCTGACTATAAATATAAAGAAATAGAGAAAGATGAGAAAAGCTTTTGCCTTTTAGAATACATTATATGGTTCCTGCAAATCTTAGCTAGTCATCACACAATGGTTCTACAAAAAGCATTACAGTGGTGGTCGAGTTGGTGGGTAAACAGCTTTTTAACAGTTGTTACCAACGTTGGTCCGTACTTTCTTTATCTTTAGATTGGAGGTGGAAGTGTCATAGCGTAAGGAATCCTAACACCTTATTATTCCTAAGCCCAACTCAACTTTGTTATAATAATGTCATTATAGATTATTAAGAACTACTAAGTGTTCTGACTTTATTATCATTATTTTGGAAAATGGCCAAGCACGTGCATTAGACATTTCTTTGCGACAACTTTTCATCTCACGTGCTCTGCATCTTTTCTTAAAGTAGACAGGAATGTGAAAATAGTAAGGAACAGAAAAGTGCAAGAATATCATATTCACACCCTTTTTGTTTCTTGCTCCAAGGATTATTCGATATCACACAAAGGGATTATATCTTTTGGGGATTTTTGCTCTCGGTTTGTTGATTTCGTGCCAATTTTGCGTGGAATAAATCTTAGTTTAGCAGCAATTTTTTTTGTAAGAATTGTGTATAATTAACAAGACCTTTTTTCCTTTTCTAACTATTGATGAACCAACTAACCACAATTTCACGTAAGTATAACAGGTAAACTTAACTTCACTAGTTATGAATAATTTTCTTCTTTTAATGAGAAGATATCATTAATAATCTTTACAAATTAAAGTTTACTGTATATCTATGTCTATATCATTGTCAACTATATATACCCATTGATTATTGTAAGCTACTAACGAATGTTTTCAAAACTTATCACCCTCAAAACGGTGCAAAAAACAAATAAACAGAGTTTTCCTAAAAAGAATTAAATGTTTATCAATTGTCAATCCATAATATGATTTTACACCATTATTTTTTTAAGCAGATATCGAATCAAATAAATTTGTATAAGCTATATAAAACATGTTAAATTAGTATATGTGATATATTTATACTATTTTTTATGAGATGTTTTTATACTGTCTATTTTCTAAAATTACATATAAAATAATTTTCACATTATTATTTTACCTTAAATTGTTGTATCATTAAATTTTTTAAATATGTAAAATATCATATATCAACAAGTTTATTATGCTTGGTATTTTATTACATTTTTCAAGTACATTTTTTGTACGGCTAGAGCAGGTTTATACGTATCAGACATTAATTCTTAGTGTTAAGAACAACCCCTTTTATAGTTAGTTACGGAATTAAATTGTTTACATGGACCTAGGCGCGTGAAACTACTGGTTCTCTACTGCCGTATATGAATCTGTGGTGGGGAACTTGGGATACGGAGAAGGAGCTTTCAAGGGAGGCAATGCAATGCAGGTGACGTGTCCACATCTTTCCCTATTTGCAATAATGCATTTTCTGGTAGTTTGGTATAAATATGGGAACATTGCTTCAGGTTTGGTTAGGAAATTTCTGGCAGCGTATGAACATCTTCAACGCAGATACAAGTTGTATTATTTATTACAGTAATTATACCATTACTATAGATTTCATTTATAAATGTGGCATGATTTCTGTTTTCTATGGATATGAGAAAATAAAATTTAGGCTAACGAGTTCTTAGCTCAATCATATTTAGATGCGCAGACTCGGATTCGAATTCAGATTAGGCAATTTTTCCTCAAGTCTATTGTCGTCTTTCCAACTGCTCTCCCCTGAAATTTGTACTATACCAAAAAAGTGACAAGGGAGGATATTGTCAACCAAACAAAGTTGTGATTGTCCTCTTATATAGACTTTGAATACTTAATCATTAAGATATCTCTTTCAAAAACACTAAAAAATGAATAATATAGTGTCATGTGTTAATAAAGTTTGAAAGACTAATTATCATTGTAAAAAAATAAAATTCAATGTGTAATATTTTTATGTGTTAATTTTGTAGAGAGTTCTATATTGGTAAAGAATTAAACTTTTAAAAGATTATAGAGGAAAACATGATAACGTAAAGGTCCTTTCAGGAACAGAAAAGACCGTTCTATAGTCGGATGGTGAAATTTTGGTAGCACCAAACAGATGAAGACAAACGGGATATGAAATCGACCTATAATAACATAGAAGAAAAAGCAGACGAGTATATAGATAGATAATTACATAACGCATAGAGAGGACTGAGGAGTAAGACGTTTTATTGTATATGGACAAATGCACGCAATGACAAATCAACTTTCACTTTCTTAATTAAACCTATCATTAAAAAGTTCAATTTCATGGAGCATTTATAAAATGTTCAAATCAAATGAACCGTAAGAGTGTGTGCTTGACTGCTATTGCTGTTTGTAGGCAAGCATGATATCAACAAGCTATCTACCCAAGACATGGAACATCATCATTGCACACCGTTACGATCACTGGACAGTGAAGTATATATAGTTCAGTAAAACAGATTTTCTTGTTAGCAGTCACCATTTAATAAACACACTAGCAGTAATTAACTGCCGAAAATTTTCATTTTGAGCTAAAATGTAAAGCGGCCTCGGCCACCATGGTCGACTTGTTGCAACTATTATATGTCCCAATCAATTATAAATTTCACAAATTGTCCTTTTCATACAAGAAAGGACACAAATCATCAAAAGTTTACTGTACAGAGAGGTGAAGGAGGAAATAAAATCACATGATATGTCAAGTTCCTTAATTATTCACAACAATGATCGAAATTAAAGGAAGTCACCTCTTACATGGGACCTGAACTCCAACGTGAAGGACCCGCAGGGACTAGGGAGTGAAGATGACTAGAAAATTGTACAAGATTCTCTGTTTAGGAAAAGATATAGCCAAATGCCAATGAAAAGATCATAACGTGACATCAATTTCACAACATTTGAGTCCACTTTAAGGAACTAACAGGATATTTACTTCTTTTATACTTGACAACCATGCTGGGCCAACTCCAAGACTAATAAATGGCGGACCTGCATATTCAATTTGGACTCTATCACCACCAAGCAGATAATCAAAGCATTTGAAAAAATATTTGGGCCAAAATTTATCAAAACAGTGAAAGTTTAGGCTAGGATTGTTGGGCTCCAGTATGTGAAGAACACGGCAGATTTCAGCCCAAAAAAAAAGGTCCCAGAGGCAAGGCGCATACACCACTGTTCAGCAACATTGACAAACAGAATACAAATACTGACTTTACAATGTCTTCGGAAATTAGTTCTACTAATATGTAGCTCCAGCTCCACAAGACAAATTTAAATTACATAACTACAAACCTTGCCAGTAGCAGCAATCCTATTGGGGGTGAGATGAGATTGAGCATGGAAGCCATAGTAGGAAAGAGCAAACCTACTTATTTTGAGAACAAAATTCAGCATGAAAGTCGAAAGAAATAGCAGCAAAGGAGTAAACCAAAATTGATGTATCACAAAGCTAATCAGATACATTTTTCCTCTATCAAACATCAATCACCCAATTCCTAATAAACTGTAGTAGGTGAAAATTAGTCCGTTGAAAGTTCATGTTATACGACAATTATTGACATGGAAGAACTAGACAGACAAAATGCAAGCCTGCCCCCTTCTCAATTTCAGTTCTTTTCTGCTGTAATGGTTAAACTAGTTTACAAATTGGTACTCACATGATAACAACCAACCATAGTTCTGGTATCTCAAGGATGTTTGTGTAATCTTTTTCTAAGTCAGTTTGGAGAAGAACTTGAAATTTCAAATCTTAAAACAGAAACATCTCCAATGCAAGTCAAGGAAAACAAAAGTACACATACCAAAGAAAATTCATGTTCCTTTTTATTGGGTTACTAAATTGGAGAAGGGGGATGCCAAACATATATTAATGTCATTCATCCTATCTCTGGACTTGACAAGTCTCCAATATTCACAATAAAAAGCTCATCAAACCAGCTTTGATGAAACCTGGGACCTAGTGCACCTTAACTTTGCTAAATAGGAGCAAAGAAGAATAGAAATTGATAAAATGACAGAAGTATCCACAATAACCCAACTCCAAACTCAACTCAACCCTTGTGAAACTGCTAAGTAGTAAGCAGACAATTTCCAAAATCACGCGTAATACTCCAAGAACAATATTAACTAATATGCAATATGATACAGCAGCATGACTCAGAAAAGCACATATCAATTACAAGCAAGATGCCTGATATTCAAGCAAAGTTAACATGCACATTAATTATGAGTTGAGTGCCTAAACTGTGAACATAAACTCAGGGAAACCAAAACATGTCTGTACTGACGAGTATGCTTTAACAATTCTGTAAGAATTTAATAATAATCTAAAAAATTTTGTGGAAATAAAATAGAAAAAAATAGCTAACCTGATATTCATGTATATAATACAAAGACTAAATAAACCTTAAAAGAAACTAAAAAGGTATAGAAACTTGACACTGCTCAAACAATATACAAGGTATAAAATCAAATAAGAAGCCCATTTCCCCATTGATATTATCTAAAAACAAATAGAAATCAAGAGGTATTTAGATACAGACAAGCTCTGTATCTTTTTAAACCTGTTACCAGATAAGCACATGACATACTCTTCCAAGAAAAAGCAACAAAAGGTGAAAAAGCACATTCCTGTTTTGCCAAATTTATCTCACAAGATACATATCCACCTACGAGTCTTGTTCAAACCTGTGCCTTCTTCGGACAAATATCATTAATCTGCATACTTAAGCAAACATCTTCGTTTAGGATAATAATGAATTATGATTTGTTCTAACACCAATCAGATAACATCAACAAGTAGATCATGACAGAATAAAATGAGCAGGTCACAACCACACAAAAACAAAATGTGATTTTCAATTGTAGTGAAATTAATTGTCTACATCAGCTACATTAAAGGAGCTGCAAACTTATCCTCCAGTTACGGTAATCATTATTATGTTTCTCCTGTACCAAATGGCTTTTTCATCCCAATCCACAATGTCTCCCAAGAGCTCCTCATTGAATATGAATCAAATTAAATCGAGGCCAAAATTTAGGAACAACTACAAATATTTCACCCATCTGGGTGCTGTGAGTCTAAATTGACTAATAACAATCATTGCGAATCAAAAAAATATATTGTAAGGAGGACAAAACTCTCAAATGATCATCGAAATCTAAATAAGCATAAATCATTAAAAAGAAATAAATTTTATAATATAATTTATAACCATAATCATATCGTATAACGAATTAACCACTCCAATAGACTAAAGTAGAAAAGATATTTTTCTAAACCCACATCTAATTAAAATTTATCCTTCCAAATCATTTAACTCACATGGCTGCATGGCTAATGCAATTAGGAAGAGCGGAGCGATAAACCTTATCCTCATTCAGAAGCGGCTCGACTAGGTGCGTGTAGTGTGGGACCCGGTCGCTGATATTGTGAGCGCCGTCAAGTAATCAATCCAATCAATTAACTAATCAAACCAACGGCCAGTCAGCTTCCCTTTCCTTTTTTAATTTTCTCTCTCCCGCCTCGGACTCACCCATGTCTGCGTGTGGGCCGTGGCACAAGCTCATTGCTCACTCTTCTTCGAAGTAATCCACACAAACTGTTTGATTATCTGCTTCAGTAGCTATTTAAAAAGTAAAACCCCTCGCGAATAAATATCAAGCTAGAAACAACCCTCCAATACCCAGAGCACCTCACTTCAAAATTCAAAATTTCAAGACATTACAGTTATGAGCGAAGCCCAAGAATTGCTTCCTGGTTTACCCGAAGAAATTGCACTTGAGTGCTTGACCCGTTTTCACTACTCGACCCACCAAGCCGCAGCCGGAGTTTGCCGTCACTGGCGAGAGCTTCTTCGAAGCAAGGATTTCTATTTGCATAGGAAGCAAAGCGGACATACCGATAAAGCAGTTTGCTTTGTTCAGGTAATCCAGGTTCGAAACGGAACAGATGGTTGCAAACCGGTCGAAACTACTTCATATGGGTTATCCATGTTCGACCCTGTAAGTGGAAAATTTGACTGGCTTAGCTCTATTCCGAAATACCCAGATGGAATTCCACTTTTCTGTCAGTTGACGAGCTCGGAAGGGAAGCTAGTGATTATGGGTGGATGGGACCCGGCCAGTTACGAGCCAGTAAAGGATGTGTTCGTGTACGATTTCACTGCTAAGCAGTGGAAAGAAGGAGAAGAAATGCCGGACACCCGGTCTTTCTTTGCCGCAGGCGAGTTCGCCGGGAAAATCCTGGTCGCTGGGGGCCATGATGAAAACAAGAATGCTCTGAGCTCCGCATTGGCTTATGACCCAAGAAGTAACAGGTGGACCAAGTTACCTCCAATGTGCCAAGCCAGAGACGAGTGTCAAGCATTTCTGATGGGCTCCGAATTCTGGGTGGTGAGTGGCTATGGAAGTGACAACCAAGGGAACTTTGAGACGAGCGCTGATTCATACAACATTGAGACAGGGCAATGGAGGCGAATGGAGAATGTGTGGGAGAGAAGCCAATGTCCAAGGTCCTGCATTGGGTTGGGAAAGGACGGAAAGTTGTTCAGCTGGGCTGAGCATGAGACTGCTGTACGAGTTGGAACGTGTGCTGTGGACTTGAATGGAAGTACCATTTTATTTGGATCACCTTACCAAGGTGAAGCACAAGGCTTCTACATTGTCAATAGACAGACTGGAAAATTGGAAAGGATTACAGTGCCAGACGGATTCCTGGGGTTTGTGCAAACTGGTTGCGCCGTCGAGATTTGATTTCTAGCCCTGTTTCTCGGGGTTTTTCTTCCCTTCTGTTTTCACGTTTCCCTCATTTGAAGCGTATGCTCGGTCTCGGTGATGAGTAAAAAATTGTAAAACATATGCGTTAATGATGTCTACATGTTGTCAGTCTTATTCCGTCAAGGATGAATTAATATTCCCCCTGGTATAATTTTTACCTTAGCACCTGACCGCTCTTGGACCAAACAGTATTACTGGGATATGTTGTTGAAGCATCTAACTGCCAAAGCTAAATAATATGAGCATCCAGAAACTTCTAACATCAAACATAAACATGCAGTCCAACAAGAAAATTGATTCACAATAGAAGACTGATTTAAGATAAAGGGAACAAAAACAACAGGTACTCCCATAATAGATCCATTCTACCAAGTTAACAGAATACTGATAACCTGAAGCATCAAATCATACAAGGCTACTCATCGATAGAAACTAGTGCATCTTCCACCAGGGATTATGTTCTCTAACCACCCTATTCATAAAGCTCTTCGAATCAGTCAGACACGTACAGTAGTCTTAGAGCTCTGTCAAATTAGTCAACTCGAGTAGTCTACGCTTCGACTCCTGCTCCTGCTTCGACTGTGGCTTCTTGATCCATAAGGTGATCTCGAGTACGAACGCTCTCTATACCTCCTGTGTCTTGGTGAGATTGACCTGAACCATAATAAATGAGGCTCCTCTAAGCATGCAAACCTTGCAAATCTATTTACAACAAATAAGTTAATGCCCATACCAACCTTGAATAGTGCCTTCGCCTTGGAGAAGGAGAATACTCTGGACTGCGAGAATAGGTTCGTGCATTACGCGGTGAACGAGTTCTCCTGCGATCATATGACGAACCCCTGAAGACAGATTGAGAACATCAATACTTCAAAAACAATAATAAATTAACAAAAAATATATTTTCAAGGAAGTGACCTAAACTGACTCAATTACTGATAAATGGCGACTCAGGTATCTCTTTCCAGAAAGTGCATATAATTACCTAACACGTTCTCTTGCCCTCATTTCTGCAGGCTTCTTTCTGTTCTCCTCGGCAAACACCACAGTCAACTCACGACCATGTAGGATTTGGCCATCCATGTTATATTTTGCATCTGCAGCATCTGCTGGATCCACATATTGGACAAAACCAAAACCTCGTGGCTCCCTGTACCATCAAAAGAAAAGTGTCACAGAAAGCATATACAAGATGTGAAATGAATACACCTGCATACCAAAGCTGGGCTGATTGCAGAAATCCACAAATATAACCCGGACTCCAAGTAATATGGAAGGACCATATAACATATACTCTCGAAACTCCATAGAATTCAAGTGTAAACATCACATGGTAGCTAACCTTGTGGAAGCCAAAGTATTAATTGAGATGAAAATCTTCAAGACTTGTACTTCTTCACAATGTATTCAAACCCAACCTTCTCTGAATCTTCATGTACACTAACATCACCTTGAACAGGACTCTTATTACTTGATTGGTGGCTTCAACACAACACTCTTATTACTTCTTTGTTGTCTTCAACACAGTACTCTAACTACTTCATTGATGTCTTCAACTCTTTCAATAAAACAACCAAATTTCCATAAAATGATTGAATTAATTATTATTGAGAAAGAAGTGGCAAAACACTGAGTGAAGAAACAACTTAAAACAATACCAGAGTTGGAAACATGCAAAATGATTAACTAAGCAAGCAATAAAACACCAGGATCCAATTTTTCTTTTTCTTTCTTTTTTGCTATTATTTAAGGGTCCGGTGAGTCTCCAAAATAGTAAAAATATAAGGACCTATGTCTCAGGCAATGAAAACATACTTACCCAGAATAAAAATCTCGAGGCAGGTAAATGTCCTTGAGAGGACCAAACTGGCCAAATGGTCCACGCAGATCTTCTGGCCTGCAAAACCAAGAATAACAGTGAAATAAAAAATGTCTGATTAAAGGCCATAAAAGAAATGACAACACTATTCCAATTCTCTCATAAATTTTAATAGCTTCGCTCTCTTCCTTTATCTACTATTCTTCTATTGAGAATGGCCACCACGTACTCCTTCTTCAACGATTCCAACACATAAATCATCACAAAATAAGGTTATCAAGAACTAGACTCATTAAAGTTCAATAAGGTACGAAAAAATTCGAAGAATTATAATCTATATAACCTAGATAAACAATATTGAGCTGACATTGGATTAATAGTAAAGATAACCAATCCCAAGCAGGCAAGCACTATATGAGGAGAATAAAGGTTGCAAAGCTAAAATTCCCTGATCCATAGAAAAGCAACAGGACAAGGTACCTGCAATCTCTGCGGAGGTTCCGAACCAAAAGACTTGTTGGAAGATCCCTACCACGGCCTCCATACCGACCTCTAGGACTAGGGCTGCGGTGTCTTCTGCTATAACCCCTTGGGGGTGAAGGACTGTAGCTGTAGCTTCTACCCCTCATGTCGTAATCACCTGTTACCAGCAAAGTAAAATAACAAGACACAATTAAAACCCTCAAACCATTTCATTAGCAAAAATAATGAAAAACCCAGTCATACAACAGCACTTTGGAAACAACAGCGAAATTAGCATCAATGCCCAATTACTCAAAACTGTTCTTTTCTGGGAATCTCTTTCGTGACAGAAACTATATATTTCACGCAAATTCTTAGCTCACCAATAAAGAAAATAGCATTCCAGCAACAATTAGGTTTTGATCGCTATACATTCACCATTCACCGAGAAAACATAGGCATGATCATCGTCGTCATTGCACATAGAAAACAAAAGACGACGAAAGAAATGAAGCCAAATTCCAAGAAATCAGAAGCAGATGTTCGCAATCGAAAAGGGGGAAAGAACGGAGGGGGGCTTACCGGCTCTGGTTGACAATTGGCAGAACGTGTTCTCTGTTCTTTGATCGAATATCGCACCGCAGGGGTTTCAAAAGGGCTATTATTATTCGAGAAACTTCTCATGGATAGGATTTACTTCAATACAAGCGGCCGCATTACTTGCTGTGAGGATTTTCAATGATCACGCGTCATATAAAGCCGCGTTGTGATAGTGGATCAACATCAAAGGTATGGGCTTACATTCACACCAAGCAGAGACAATGTCTCGATGAGTCGCTTTGCACCATGGAAAGCCCCTCTTTAACAGGCCGTTTATATAGAAAACATAGCGTAAGAACGGCGCGCGGCCCAAAGACAACATAGCGTATGTTTGACGCCGGCCCAAAATACCAAAAATACCCTCTCGTATGTTTAACGCACCTCCCAATAACAAGATAGCGTATGTTTGACGCAAGGCCCAAAAACAACATGGAGGAATGTTTAACGACGGCCCAAAAATAAAATACGTATGTTTGACGCACCGCCCCAAAATAACAGCGTATATTTCACGCACGGCCCAGAACTATAGAATAGCATATGGGCTAAAGATTGGTCTTAGAAAAAAAAAACATTGGTCTCAGACTCTGAAGGCCAGGTCCAACCGGAGGCGTCTGCGGCGACCCATATTTCGTAATGGTTCTTTTTCTACCTCCCAATCTAAAACCCCTCTAAAGTCTAAACCCTGCTTCCACCCTTCTCCACTTCCAGTTTATAGCGCAACTCAAGTTTTAGGGAAAACAAAACAAGGTGATTGCTTAGGGTTAAAGGTTCTGAGGAAGACATGGAATCGCATTCTAAGAAATCCCAGAAGAAAAAGTCCAGAGACAAGCCAAAACTTGATAAATCCTCTAAGAAAATATTCAAAGCCAAGAGGGAACCAAACAACGCCGCTAAGTCAGAAGCACTTGCTTTGCAGCTTGAAGACGATGTCCCGGATTTTCCTAGAGGTCACAGACATTTCTTTTTTTCAAAAAATTGCATTCAGCTTTTTATGAAATATAAATTTGATGAGTACTGAATGGTTGTATATATGAGTTTTTCTGTTACTCTATTAGCTCTGGGATAATGAAAATACTTGGCTTCTTCAGTCACTGGCCAGTAAAAATCAGCTCATTAGGTTTATTTCTGAAACGCTGTGAAATTAAAAAATTGTTATTGTCTTCATTTCTGTCTTCTGTATGAGAACAAGAAACATAGCATCATATATTTGATGTATCTGTGTTCATATTTTTTATGGGTCTTTTAGGTGGGGAAAGTTCTATGGGCCTAAGACAAAGAGGAGAGATACACGCAGATGAAGATGGGGAGTTTGGGGCAGGGAATCACTTGAAAAAGAAGAACAAGAAGAAAAGTATGTTGAGGAAGAGTCGTGCGCCAGCAGACGATTTGGGTTCACTTTCTGGTAATGGTATCACTGGGAAACTACCAAGATATGCAAATAAAATTACTCTGAAGGTACGGTGTTTTCGTTGTATGTGCTGTTATGTTTTATGCATCCTTTGGGCTATTGACCCTTCAACTTTTTAAATATAATTCATAATTCTTCATTATCATGACTGGAAAGTTACTTTAAAGGTTGAAAGCAAAAGCATTGTGTAGTTGCCTGAATGGAGGGAAAATAAATCATTATTTAATTTTGACAATAATCACTTGTTATTAATTATTTTGTGAATGAGTTAAGTATGATGAATGATTTGTAATGCTTTATAGAATGGATATTCTCCATACAATTCCAAAATGGAACATATTCACTTTTTAATTATTTAGTACTTCTCCTTTCCAACACACCTTGCGGTCATTGGTTTTCAAATTCTGCTGATGTGATTAAAAGCTTTTAATCATTGTATTTATGCCAGAATATATCTCCTGGAATGAAGCTTTGGGGACTTGTTGCTGAAGTGAATGAAAAAGACCTTGTAGTTAGTTTACCAGGGGGTTTACGTGGATTAGTTCATGCTTCAGATGCATTTGATCCTATTTTCAACAATGAAATTGAGGTATATATTAAGCTTGCCTCCCAAATTCCATCTCTGCCACTACCCCTCCTTGCCTGCTTTCCATCAATAATTCAATTCTTATTTGTTATCTAGTGTAGTTTTTCTTTCTTGAATCGATATTTTAGCTCATCTGTCTCTCTCTCTATTGCACATGTCAGGTTGGGGAAAGCTTCCTTTCTAGTGTATTTTGTGTTGGGCAGCTCATTTCTTGTATTGTATTGCGATTGGATGATGACAAGAAAGAAAACGGCAAACGAAAAATTTGGCTGTCTTTGCGTCTTTCTTTGTTGCACAAGAGCTTCAGCTTGGATGTTGTTCAGGAAGGCATGGTATGTCAATTTTTTTGGATCTATGGATGTGTTTGTGATAATTTTTTTGTTTTTCTGTCTAGACAATGTTTTAATGTCATTCTCTGGATTTTATGGGGCTATTAGTTATGACATACTTGGGGACAATTAGATGTATCTCTAGGTAAAGAGACAGCTTGCTGACTTCTTCCTTATAAAAATAAGCTCCATACTGTTGTAGCAATCCCATGATGACCCTTCAACTTAGATTTTCATAAGCATGCCAGAGTCTATTGTATGTGCTCCACCATTATACATATGTCTTTTTATTTCTACTGTATTAGACATTATCATCTGAATTTATAAGAATCTAGGAGTTGCTTCAAAGTGTATGTGCCTCTTATTGTTGAATTCTTTTAGAGTCACATGTTTTTTATTTCTTCTTGTGTCTTATCTTCTTTTCAGTACTCCTATATTCTCAAACAAAACAATGTCCTTGCATTACATTTCCCACTTTACATAAAAATGGTGTGTGATGATGAAACTGGGAATTTATCTTACTGAAGAAATGATCTAATACTTTGGCTTTTTCTATTTGGCGATAATTCTTTTAAATAAGTTGTATTGAGGAGGTGCATAGCTGTAAAGAAATGTGTAAATTACATTCTGATACATGCTAGATATCATGATCATTCTGTATTTTGACCTAATAACAGAATCAGATATTCAAGAAATGGTGATCATGCGGTTTTTCTTTCTAAGAGAAAAAAAAGATCTGTCACAAGTGCATATTTAACATATTTAATGCTATTTGATTGTTTATGATGATAAGATTATTAATTTCATATGAGGGCCTCTTTTGCTTTTCCATCTACATGCCATTTTCAGAGGTCATTTAGTGCCATACAGCTTATTGATGTTGGAACTTTTGATTCTCTTTCATCTTGTGTATATACAGGTCCTTGCAGCATATGTGAAAAGCATTGAAGATCATGGCTACATTCTTACTTTTGGTCTGCCTTCTTTCACGGGATTTTTACCAAAAAATAGCGAGCCTGGTAAACATCAATCAACATTTGGAATTCTTGTTGCTTTGTCTTGTTTACTATGGTTAAACCAAACCTTGCTTTTTTACGCTTGCTTTTTGTTTCTTTTGTTTGAATGCCTGCAGAAGGCCAGAGTGGTGAAGTAAAAACTGGGCAGCTTCTTCAGGGGGTGGTTAGGAGCGTTGATAAAGTTCGTAGAGTTGTTTATATGAGTTCCGACCCTGATTCAGTGTCCAAATGTGTGGTACGCTTCCTCAGAGTTAATGATGTTGTATTTTTCGTGTTCATTTTTCTTCTTCTTTTTCTACTCTTCTTTCTTCCCCTCATGGTTTTTCTGATTGGACATTTTCTCTGTGCACTTCATACAGACCAAGGATCTCAAGGGTATATCCATTGATCTTCTTGTTCCAGGCATGATGGTTAATGCCCGTTTGAAGTCAGTCCTTGAGAATGGTGTTATGTTATCATTTCTCACATATTTCACTGGAACGGTAAGTGTTCATGCAATTGTCTTAATAGTAATTGATAACTGATAATTAGAGTACACTTTACAAACATGCTTTTTCTTTTAAAATAATTTTTTTAACTTATTTAATTGTTATAGGTTGATTTGTTTCATTTGCAAAATATTTATCCTACAACAAACTGGAAGGATGATTACAGTGAATCTCAGAAGGTACTTATGAACTTTTATTTTTATCTGCAACTTTTCCATCTTGTGCTGCATTCATTGTGGCAAATTGCAGTACCATTTGATATTTATGTTGCTTGATGCTCCAAAATGCTGTTTCTTACTAGTAAGTTCCTTAGCACTTTATTGTATGGAATGTAAAGTTTTATTACATGTATGCATACTCTGAAATTTGAATAAATGAACATTTTTTCCTATGTGGTGTATTTGGTCTCTATGTGTTGGCTCAGAGACACCAATTAAGCCGAAAATATTAAGTAATTTTATCAGTTGTAAAATTTACATAATCTGTTAAAATTTACTTGCAGTTGTAAAACTCTTTCATCTTCTCTCTTCATTGGTCATGCTGGCTACATTATACTCTATTTTAATACATATGTTCATTATTAATATAACTTATATAAATAAAATGATATAAAAAATTGAACAAAGACTCGCAATTTAATATAAGATGCTAATAGTAACCCTGGTTGTGTACTCATTGATCCTTTTGCACCATTCATCCCCTGATTTTAATGATATATCAGCATTTTGATTGTGTAGTTCTGAGCCTTTTGCTTACTTCTTTACCTTGATGAGCTTACACAAATAATTAAATCAAGTTATGGCTTCTGTTTTTGGACTGTTTTCATCTGTGTGATTATGATATTTACCTTCTTTGAAGCTTACAGTTCTTCTATTTCCACTAAGCACCTTCTGTGTGATTTAGGTTATTGCTCGGATATTATTTATTGATCCATCTACTAGAGCTGTTGGTTTGACCTTGAATCCACATCTTGTTCAGAATAAGGCCCCTCCTTCTGTAAGTATTTTACCACCATTTGTTGGTCTTCTATAATCACTGATGGCATATTTCACCTGTGGGATGAATTCTGCAATCAACTTCTCTATTCTTTGCCCCCTGATCACCATTGAATTAGTCTGTTGCATGTCTTGTCTAGTTATTTAATTCTTGTCAAGCTGAATATGATTTGGAAGAAAGAAAGAAAAGAAGTACATGTAAGTAAGATATTTTCCAAAAATAACAAACAGAGTGAGTCTAGAACAACATGACAAAACAGAAAAATCCATTAAATCAATATAGATATCCAAGCCCTTTTATTATCGTTGAGGATACCTCCTAAAACAATCAGTGGCTGTGCACCATAAAGAATCCAAAATAATGCTATGCATCAGAACCTGAGGAGGCAAGTGGTCTCTGCTCGAAAATTATGGAGCATGTTACTGGAAACATCAAATACAATTTTAAAGGTGAAAGGTGACATAGGATCACCCTGATCTCTCCCCCTAAACTAAAATTTAGGTTCATCATTAAGCATAATGGAGGACTGAACACAGATGGAAGATAACCACTGATCCATCTCCTCCAATGGTTTCTCAACCCTTCCTACTAAGAAATGTGTCAAGGAACCCCTTATTTACTTGATCATAAGCCATCTAAAAATCTAATTAGAAGCCACATATCCACCCTTTTTATGCCTAACATCCTCCACGACCTCATTAGCAATTAGAACATCATCTAAAATTTGATGTGCTGATGTAAAATCACTCTGAGCAACATAAGTGGTGTCCCCCAAACCCTCTGTCTGTCTTGTTACCTGTCAATGTAGAGAGTCTTTTCCATTCCCCCTTGCTGCAAATAGAGATAGCTCTCTTTCACCTTTACTCTCTTTGACCCACTCTCTATGTGACAACATAGAGAAAGCTGGTTGATATAAGTTGATAAGTGTGTGTGGCATGATATAGACTGATGATTTGACTTTGTTGTGCAGCATGTTAAAATTGGAGAGATATATGATGATTCAAAAGTTGTCAGGGTGGATAGAGGGTTGGGACTGTTGCTTGAAGTTCCGTCAACTCCAGAGTCAACTCCGGCGTATGTTAGTGTATGTTCTTGTTGCCATTTTAGTTGCTGGACTAGTTTTTAACAATGCAACCTTTCACTGTGTGGATTGTAATTAAAATTAATGTTGACAGATATCTGATATTGCTGAAGAGGTGATACAAAAGCTCGAGAAGAAATACAAGGAAGGGAATTGTGTTCGAGTTCGGATTCTTGGGTTAAGGCATTTGGAGGGTCTTGCCACAGGAATTTTGAAGGTTGGCATTGTACTTTTCATGTAATTCTTTGAGAATGATGAGCATCTGTAATTGAATGGTTGCAATGCTGTTCAGGGGGGCAATAAATATTTAAATATTTATTGCAATATGTCAGAATGACAACATTACAAAATTATTAAAAATACATTGGTAATTGTTGTTTTTGTGTCTATTTTGGAAAATACTGCATGGACCTGATGGGGCTTTTTCACTTTCACCAAGCTCTAAAGAAGAAAGCAGTTAAATGATCTTTTTAAAGAAATTTATCCATTTCTAATTCACTAAAAATCAACATGGTCATAATTATTTATCAATTAGATTATAACATACTAATTCTTTACTAAGAATAATACTTTAACCAACTATTTAATATTCTATCAAATAAAAATAAGAAAATACTATGATTATGAAAAGCATATAATAATTTAACTAAATACCTAGAAAGTTAGAAACTAAAATTTAATATCAAATGCAATATGCTGAGAGAGTGCTAAATTATTTTGATATTGCTTGGAAACTAATACTTATGGGTATTTTGACAGCAGAAGTATGTACAGGTCTGTGAGTGTTGTTTTTATGTGTAATGGCTTTTTCAAGTGGGAATTATATAAACTGAGATCTTATCCTGAATATAGACTCTTTAGAAGGTTTTCATTTGGTTGTCTGTGTTTTTAATCAAGCAGGCTAGTGCTTTTGAAGGGGCAGTGTTTACTCATTCTGATGTCAAGCCGGGGATGGTGGTGAAGGCTAAGATTGTTTCAGTTGATAGCTTTGGTGCTATTGTGCAAATTCCTGGTGGTGTGAAGGCACTTTGTCCTCTTCGACATATGTCTGAATTTGAAATTGCTAAGCCTGGAAAAAAATTCAAGGTTCTGTTCTACATATTTTTTCTGGTGCTTTTGATTTTTTGGTTTATACACTGTAAAAAGTTGTAAATTTTTTGTCATGAGTGATGGGATGGATGAGGTTGCTGAAACGTTTTCCTTTAATAATGGTGCAGGTCGGAGCTGAATTGGTATTCCGTGTGCTTGGTTGCAAGTCTAAAAGAATAACAGTTACACACAAGAAAACCCTTGTATGTTGCTTTGTCTAAACTCAACCTTTCTTGTCTAGTTTTACTTAAACAAATGTAATATAGACTTCACTGTTTCTCATACTTAAAGTGCCTTGCTGTGGGGAAGGGGGTGAGAGAAACCACATTTTGTGAATATTCCTTTTGTTATGTACCGCTTTTCATGTGTTTCTTTGTCTCCAGATGTTCCTTTATGATTACCAAAATTTGGTAGTGGTCATATGCTAAGTTTGCCATGTTTTGATGTCCTATCCATGTCTGAAGCAGATTTTATAATAATGTTTTTTTCAACAGGTGAAATCAAAACTTGGGATTATTAGTTCATACGCTGATGCAACTGATGGATTGATAACTCATGGATGGATAACAAAGATTGAAATGCATGGGTGCTTTGTACGGTTTTACAATGGAGTCCAAGGATTTGCTCCCAGGCTAGTGTCTTATTTTTCATTTTAAAAAATTCGTAACCTCTCAGTTCAATTCATGTTGCGATCACAATCAATTTTTTCTGATATTTGCTTAAGTTGAATATGATATTCTCTCAGTAATGGGAACTCCATCTTCATGTTTTTCCCTCTTTCTCAGAACAGCTAATCACTTTGAAGATATTCTATTTGAAGTAAGAGCAATGCCTTTTTTCCCAAAATGATAAATAGCATTTCCTTAGGCTCTTGCAATGCAAATAAATCTATTGTGGTATTTTTTTGGGGCTTTCTTGTGGTGTTCAGCTAATGCTTTCTTAAAGGGGGTTTCTTTGTTGGCCATGCATAAGTTGATAAGTTTGGATGCATGGATACAAACTGTAGAGTGTAGAATGTGATTTGGCTGTCACATGATTTGATTCATCTGCATTTTACAATAGTTTGATTAATTAATTCCTCTGTCAACTTGCAGTCGTAGTTTGTTATGAGAATAATATTATGTAGTGTTATGTTCTCTGGTAGTCTTTCTCTTAGTTGTTTGTAAATAACATATTGTACAGGGCAAATACTTATTAATTTCAAGGAAGACCAATACAGAAGTCCTGCTTGTTTAATATTTATTTCTTCTAGCACCACTCCACAGTTCAGCTGATCCATAATTTTCATTTCCTTTGTATGGGTTTGCCATAGTTCCAAACTTCTATTGATCTAGAAGGGAAATTATACAAGGAAGAATTGACTGCCTGATTCAGGCTTAGCTATGGTACTGGAGAAATTTTGTTGTTGAGAATAATGTTAACAAAGTGCATGTTGGAATGCTGCTTCTTATTAGGTTACTTTAATTTTAGTGCTGACAACGATTTTCTAATAATCTCTTGGTAGGAAAGTTCACTGTTACTGTTGTTTTTTTAGTATGAAAGTTCTTGGTGGACCGAATTTGAATGCAGAAAGCTCCAACTACATGCTTTGCCCCTCTATGTTTTGTTTGGGTATCTCAGAAACATTTTGTTGATCATCCAAAGTAGTACATTCCAGTAGTGATTTGAGAAAACTTTTTCCCGTGTCATTTTGTAGAACTACCTTATTCATTGTTTTTTAATTTTGAACCAGATCTGAACTTGGATTAGAACCAGGAGGTGATCCAGGTGCAATGTATAATGTTGGACAAGTTGTTAAATGTCGAGTAACAAGCTCCATTCCTGCTTCGCGGAGAATCAACCTTAGTTTCATAATAAAGCCTACAAGGTTTGCTTCCCTTTATTTGCTGTCATGCTTGTACAATGCATCTTAATATGCTTCTTAACATTGATTTAAAGTGAATAGAATTGATTTAGACATTGTGCTTTGAGTGCTATCAAGTTTTATGAGGGCCTATCTGCTGACTTATATAGAGGGAATAATTAAAATGTGCAAGCAGGAGATATGGTGAGGTACATTTGTTATGAATTATGTTGATTCAATGTGATGATTCTAATGATAGGGTTTCTCAAGATGATATGATTAAGTTGGGTAGCCTGGTTGGGGGAGTTGTTGACAGAATAACATCCAATGCTGTAGTAGTTTATGTCAACGCAAGAGGTTTCTCAAGGGGCACAATATCCTTGGAGCACTTGGCAGATCATCATGGTATAAATTTCCTTCTGCTTGATAAAGGGCTTCCAATTGCTGCTGTTTTTTAATGAATTTTCTGATGGTTGCCGCTTGTTATGCAGGCCAAGCTGCTTTGATGAAGTCAGTCTTGAAACCTGGATATAATTTTGATCAACTGTTGGTTCTAGGTACAATCAAAAAATTCAGCCTGTTGTCTCACTGGCCCCCCTGCCCTGCCTGCGGATTTCTTTTAAAAATTAAAGAGCGCCTCCTGCCCTGCTTTCTCTCCCTTCCAGTTATAAATAAAGTATCCCAAAAGCTTTTTTATTAACTTCCTATCTCCACCCTAACAGCAATAGCAGCTTAGTGTGGGCTTTAGTGTAGTGTTAACTATAAAAAACTTCTGATTTTGATTTGAAGTTTCCTTTTGATCAATGTAGATATCGAGGGCAACAATTTGATTCTATCTGCCAAAAGTTCTCTTATCAAACCTTCCCAGCAGATTCCTGTAGATATTAGTGAGATTCGTCCTAACTCAGTTGTGCATGTAAGTCATGGCTTTAACATCTTCTTCCTCCACTTCCTTTGATAGACACATCTTAAGGTCTCCGCAATTTTTTTTTTTTTCTTTTTTTGTGCAATTTCATTGCATGTTGGCAATGGTGTTGTATTGCTGAGTTTTTTTGCTTCTCCTAAATGAATTCTTGCTGGGAAGCAGGGCTATATTTGTAACTTAATTGAGACTGGCTGCTTTATCCGTTTCCTTGGGCGTTTGACTGGTTTCTCTCCAAGAAATAAGGTATTTAATTTTTCCACATTTCTTTCTTCTCTATTCCTCATTCCCCGCATCGAGATTGTGTTAGTTATTTATGTGAGTAATCCAGTTATCTCTTTCTTTTTATATAGGCATCAGATGACCAGAAAACCAATCTTTTGGAAGCCTATTACATTGGACAATCTGTTCGCAGTAATGTATCCAATGTCAGTATATTATTTGAGGCTTGAAATTTCAGTTTTATGAAAATTTGGTGCATTTTAACATAGTGCTTTATATATTTCCTCTTCAGGTCAATAGTGAAACTGGTAGAATAACGCTTTCTCTAAAGCAGACGTCATGCTCTTCAACAGATGCATCATTTATTCAGGATTACTTTCTTGTTGAGGAGAAGGTACAAACAGTTATCAAATGCTTTTTTAGGAGTAGCGCTGTATAGTCTTGCATTCTTATCATCCTATGCATTTGGTACCTCTACCTGTGTGTGTGTGTGTCTCTCTCTCTCTCTCTCACTCACTCACACACACACACACACACACACAACACATACATGGTTGTCCTTGTGCTGTTCACAAAGACTTAACTAAGGTAGATCAAGAGAATGGCCATTATATGCCTAGGAAGCATGTTAGAATCTTGTTGACTTGCTGGATTTCTGTACTAGTAAGGTATTCTTGAAGTTTGAGAATTAGCTGACTAGAGTATCGTTCATCTAAATGTTCATTTGGATTGTTTGTTCTGAGTGGAAAATGATATTGACATCTACATTATTTTCTGCTACTATATAAGTGGATGAAATTTCTATTTTAAATTCAGTGTATTATGATGTGGGCAGACTGTGTACTTTCATAATGTCATAATGTTTGTATTAGTTCTATGCATATTACTTTCATCTAATTCTTATCAACTTTTCTAAATCCAGATTGATAAGTTGCAATGCTTGGGTTCCAATGGATATGATTTGAAGTGGGATGAAGGATTTAACATCAGCACAGTTGTTAAAGGGAAAGTTGAAGATGTTAAGGATGTAGGAGTTGTTATAAGCTTTGAGAAATATAACGACGTCTTTGGTTTTGTTACCAACTATCAATGTAGGTTCTCTCCTTCCATTTGTTATTTAATATAAGTTCCGAACTAATTGATGCTTATTGATTTGCAATTACTAATTCTCATTGTAATATAATCCCTCAGTAGCTGGAACTATTTTGGAGAAGGGCTCTGTTGTAAAAGCAGTGGTTCTGGACGTTGCCAAGGCAGAACGCCTTGTTGATTTATCTCTAAGACCAGAGTTCATTAGTAGAACCAAAGAAGGAAGTTCCAAAAGTCATACTAATAAGAAGGTTGAGCCTCTTTTCCAGTCTGTTTCTTTATTGTGTGTTGCATTTTTGTCTCACATGGTAGAGACAGAACAGAGCACAAAATTTAGCACAAATTTCATGCTGTGCAACTGTCTTTTTGGAACTAAAATCTTAAAATTTGAAATTTTCTATTCAAAGGTATGATGAAAGTTTTATGATGGGCATTGTTTATTGTCCTATTTTGACCTAATCAATGTCATATCTTGGTTCCAGAAACGCAGAAGAGAAGCATCAAGGGACTTGGTGGTGCATCAGACAGTGAATGCAAATGTAGAAATCGTGAAAGAGAACTACTTGGCAAGTGTTCAATACCATTTTCAGTCTAGTCACCTGTTGGTAATTTTTGTACTTGTATCTCACCATATTTTTACTGAACATATTTCTGCCAAGCAGGTTTTATCAATCCCAGAGAATAATTATGCTATAGGATATGCATCAGTATCTGACTATAACACTCAAAGATTCCCTCAGAAACAATTCCTAAATGGACAAAGGTGAACAAAGAATTTGTTAATTAGCAATATTGACTCATTCTTTCACCTTCACACGTTAACATGTCACTGTTTGAATAGCCTTTGTTATCATTGTTATTTGATGTCAGCTGTTTCTTTGTGTGGTTTACTAACTTGTTTTACATTCTTCTTTTTGAAGCTTTTAGCCTTTGGCAGAAAAAAAATGCTTTTGGATTATGATTACTCCTCTGATGTTTTCTTCAAATTTTACTGTATTTTGTTTCTTCAATGGGAAAAAAAAACTTTTTCTGAAACTTTCCAATCTTCTCCCTTGTAATTAATTTCATTCATTTTTTTGCTAAGAAAAATAAGAGTTGCTTTCATGAGTTTGTAGACATCTTACTGCCTTATTAATGTTGTTAATGCTTTGCAATTGGACTTATATATAAAATGTTTTACTTGGTCAGTGTCACAGCCACTGTTATGGCTCTTGCAAGCCCTGAAACATCAGGAAGGTTGCTTTTCCTTCTTAGTGAGGTCAACGAGACATCTAGTTCTAAAAGAGCCAAGAAGAAGTCCAGCTATAAAGTGGGATCTCTAGTTCAGGCCGAGGTGTGCGATTTCATTTAGTTTATTCTATATATATACATATGTGGTGCAGGTTTGGATGTGTGTGTGTGTGCATGTATTAGAAGAGTTCTCGTGGAATATTGACATGCAAATTTGTATAGAACCATCATGAGCCTCGATTATATATTTATTGATTGTGTCTGTAAGCTATTCTTTTTCTTTTTCTTGGCTAATTAAATGTAAAACATTTTCATTTGCATAACCTTCGTATTCAGATAACTGAAATCAAACCTCTTCAGCTGAAAATGAAGTTTGGAATTGGTCTACATGGTAGAGTTCACGTAACAGAGGTAACTCCACCAAATTTCTGATCTCCGTGTGATTAGGATTTTTAAGTTGTTGCTTCTTATGTAGTTTTTTCTACCATATTCATCATTGGTTGGTTATCTACCTGTGGGCAGGTACATGACGTTAATAATTTGGAAAATCCATTTACTGGCTACAAGATTGGACAAACAGTGACGGCAAGGATTGTTGCAAAGCCTAATGAATCAGACAGCAATAGAAAGGGCTCTCAGTGGGAGCTGTCAGTCAGACCTAAAATGCTTGCAGGTGAAGTATTATGCATCTTCTACTTGAATTGAAGAATCTTTCGAAACTCACTTTGGGAGTTCATCTTGACTAACTTGTTTTTCTTAAATTTTATTACATGCAGCTGTTGTTATACTTGTGGGTATTATATCTTTCATCATAACCTTCTCTGGTCCTCATTCTATAAAACCTCCCTCCTATTTTTTCCTTGAAACAAATCTTAATTGCTTCAAAGCCTTCAATTATGTGTCCTTTATGGTTTTTTCTTTCGTGATTACATCCTGTCAAGGAATCACTTCTAAAGCTTATGCTGTTAACTAAGAGCCTGGTAATGGTCTTATAACTATAACATGCTCTTAAGTAAGAGCCTGTTGGGCTTAAAATGTGGATAATGTATATGCTTACAACTACCTTGTGTTGAAATTAAACATTATTGAATTTTTTTCCCCTTGGTCAAGTAGGGTTTGGCACTGTGTCAAAGAAGTAAAAGGACCACTTGGCTTTAGCTATAAGGAATAATTTAAGAATGGTAGTTTTTTTTTTTTTTGGTGGGGAGGGGTGTTGAGTTTGTTTCTGCATCTTTAAGGAGAGGGTTTTTCATTTTTTCACCCTTGTCAAAGGTTATCTTTCATTTTGCTATGTTAAAACAAGGAAGGCTGCTAATTTATTATAAGAACTCACTTTCAAAGGACCTTACTGTCCTTTTTGAAATGAGTGATAAAAGAAGCCCTTGGTTGAACTTTGGTTTGTTGTTCTTATGTTAAGATTTATTGTAATCTTTCTATGCTATCTGGATTGTAGTCACTTGTTGATTTACTGTTTTCAACTCTCAGCTGCATTTTAACATGTTTTAACTTCAATCCAGATTCTGGTGATATAGGAGACAGTATTACCGGAAATCTTGAATTTTCAACTGGGCAATGTGTGGCTGGTTATGTATATAAAGTCGAAAGCGAATGGGTCTGGTTAGCAATATCTCGAAATGTTAGGGCTCAGCTATATATTCTTGATAGTGCTAGTGAACCCAGTGAGCTTGAGGATTTCCAGAAGCGATTTTATGTGGGAAAACCTATTTCTGGTCATGTTCTGAGTATCAACAGGGAAAAGAAGCTTTTGCGGTTAGTTCTACGTCACTTTTCTGCTTGTCATCATAATAGTGGTGATGAGACAGTTGTCAAATTGGATGGTCCACAAATCAATTTTTTGAATGAGGATGTTACAGCTTATATTCATGAGGGAGATATTTTGGGTGGAAGGATTTCTAAAATACTTCCAGGTGTTGGTGGAATGCTCGTCCAAATTGGTCCTCATACATATGGAAGAGTACATTTTACTGAACTTAAGGACACATGGGTGCCTGACCCTTTGTCTGGATATCATGAAGGGCAGTTTGTGGAATGTGTGGTTCTTGAAGTCAACCGTACTGTCAAAGCTACTGTTCATGTTGACTTGTCATTATGTTCTTCTGATGGGATGCTTTCTCGGAATTCTACAGAAGTTCGCAGCATCATGTAAGTACTGGTATTTAAAGATGGATAAAGTCGTGACTTTAGCACCATTGTCCATTTCCTCATTTGTGTTTGCCATTGAACTCGCTTATTTAAGGCCTCATGCGGGGCCCATAGCGTGTTTTGTTTGTATGTAATTGGCTTGATATAAAAGACTACATGGAATAGAGAATAAATTGTCTAGGTGTTACTAATTGATTGGTCACTATTAGGGTAGGTTCAATTTCCATCCTTCTGATGTAGTATTTAATTATTTAGTTTTAAACATGGAAATAACATGATCCTTTTCAAAGCTTAGGAACAGTGAGTGCATGTTATTTGTTTTTGAAATGTCTGTTTTATTAGTCTCCAAAAATTTGCATTAGATGTTTATTTTGTGACTTTTTATTGTATTTTGACTCTTCTAAGCTCATTAATTAAAAATACGCCTTGTCTGTCTGCCATGCTCTGAATGTAAACTTAATGAAACTATGTGCTCATGATATTTTTATACTACAAATATAGCATGTTTGGTTTTGACTTTTGAGTTGGGGGACCCAAAGCCATGGCTTTGGTAAAAGCTACTCCAAACATACTATAAGCTGCTATCTTCTTGTACCTGACAATTTATTATTGCCAAAAATAGTGACATTGTTTTATTTGTCAGCTATGCAAATAGAAAATGCGTGGAGAAGATTGAGGATCTTCATCCTGATACGGTTGTACAGGTATAGGATAGTTCTTTTGCTTGCTCTATTTCTTAAGTGATCATTGTTCCTTTTCTGTACTTTAGTCTTTTCATGAGCTTCTCTTATGGGAGAAGCGTACTTACAGTCATGTTGTTTGATGAACTCTTGAGTCTTTTTTTATAAGTTATAACATCTACCCTTTACATGGACAGGTTCTGTGTCCTAAATCAGTTAACCTGATAATTTATTGTCGCAGTATTTCATATTTCCACCATATAAGTTTGAATCATTTTTGTGGTATGAAGAATTTTTTTTTCTTTTTTCTAGTGGTTTTATTTGGAAACTAAAATCTTTATTCAGGAATCTGTCATCTATGATGTTTTGTATTTCATATTGAAAGTATTTCAGGTGTTGTCATACCCTTTTAGAACTTCAACTTCATTATCATGTTAACAAATGTTTTGAAGTTGCATGAGTATTATATTACATTTAGCTTATGTAATTGAATTTTTGACAGGCAATTTGAACCTGTGATGAGATGAAGTGAGAATGTATGTTGTTTTAATTAAGGTTCATCATGCATTTTCTGGTCATTTCTTGAATGTTGAGATTTTAATGCTTATTCTGAATGTGGAAATCTAGAGGCTGATGATATTGGTGACATATTTTCCTTTGTATTTTTCCCCAAATATGGGATTTTGACCCTGTGAATTCATTTCCATGTGTCTTTTTCTGGCTGTTGTAGGGTTATGTTAAGAATGTCACACCAAAAGGATGCTTCATTTCGCTCTCACGAAAGATTGATGCCAAGATTCTTCTGTCCAATCTATCAGATGGATACATAAAAGATCCAGAGAAAGAATTTCCTGTTGGAAAACTTGTTTCTGGAAGGTAAGCAACCTGTCTTTTTCTTTTATTTTTTCATTTGCAAAGAAGAGATGAATCAAGAGATATACTAAGAAAGATGATATCAGGGTTTTATCTGTGGAGCCTCTATCAAATCGTGTTGAAGTTACATTGAAGTCATTAATTGCTACCAGTGGACGAAAATCTGATAGTAATGATTTGAGTAATTTGCATGCTGGAGATGTTATATCTGGCAGGATTAGACGGGTAGAGACATATGGTTTATTCATTGCAATTGACAACACAAACATGGTAAGTACTAAACCGTGCAAAATATTTCTAAATCTTTCAATAAATTCACTTCCTTCAAAGCCATTTCTGGTCATAGAAAGTCTTATGGCCAAAATGGAATGAGAAATATATTTTTCTCTGGTATTTTAGAATTTGCACTGTTCACAGTATAAATGGTAAATATTTTATTTTGTGTATTAGTTTCATGGTTTTATATATTAGTAGGTTTGGATTGTGAAAATGCTTAAAACACCATCCAAATCTGCTTGGTTGTGCTAGTATTTTTGTGTCAAATGATGTTGAGTAAAAATTATGATCTTCAGGAAATGGTAATAGTCAATTTGATTCTGTGATCTGACTTGGTTATGTTCTTTCAATTACCTAGGTTGGATTATGCCATGTATCAGAGATTTCTGATGATCATATCGACAATATTGAGACAAAGTATAGAGCTGGAGAGAAAGTAAATGCTAGAATATTGAAGGTAATTTAAGTACAGTGGCTTAAGATTTGTTAAGCATTTCAGTATATATACTAAGGAAAAAAAAATTATATGCTTTTTGTTTAAATAATAGAAAGCAGCTGCACACAGTAATCTCATTTCAGAAATTGACTACAAGCAAGTTATATGTAAAACAAGGAATAGTATGCATAAGGTCATTTATTGGTTAAGTTTTGAAGGCATCTCCAGCCAAATGATGACAGGATTATTGCTTGATCAGTGAGGATTATAGTGCTAATCATTTCTTGCATTTTCCTAAAATGTATCATCAGGTGGATGGAGAAAGACACAGAATTTCTCTTGGAATGAAGAGTTCATATATGGAGGATGAACCTGCTCTTGAAAAGCGTTTGGAGCAAGGATCAGAAGAACCTGCTGCAGATGAAATGAAGTCTATAACTTTGATGAATAGCAGTTTACTTGGTACCCAAAATATGGATACTGAGGGTGAAAATAATCAATGTCCAATACTTTCACAAGCAGAAGCAAGAGCTTCTATTCCTCCACTTGATGTCGTGCTTGATGACTTTGATCAAATTGATGTACATAACATTAATAGTCAAAATCAAGAACAAGCAAATGAAAACACCATAGATGAAAAGCAAAAGAGGCGTGCAAAGAAAAAAGCAAAGGAAGAGAGGTCTGTACAATGCTCCTAGTTATTTAGTTTTTGTTCTGCTGAGCACTTGAATTCTCAGAAATTTTTTTATGGTGAGTTTTTAATATTAGAGTAATTGTACTGTACAGGGAGAAAGAAATAAGGGCTGCTGAGGAAAGACTACTGGAGCAGGACGTACCAAGGACTGCTGATGAGTTTGAAAAGCTGGTTAGAAGCTCTCCTAATAGTAGTTTCATTTGGATAAAATACATGGATTTCATGATTTCTATGGCTGATGTTGAGAAGGCCCGCTCAATAGCTGAAAGGTATCTCACACTACTGTATGATATCAACTCATTCGTTATTGCTTTATTTTATGTGATCTATGCTTGTTAACATCTATTCTTAATCCTGTGATTTTGTGAGTTTGGATGTTTAATAATTCTTAATGCTTAGTACTTCAAACTCAAAACCCATGATCTTGATTAATCTGTGCAAATTTACAATCCTTAGCAGCTTTTCAGATTTTTGTTGTGCTTCTTTTCTCAATTATTGGGCTATTGGACTGAATTCGGTGTTAGGTTCATAAAAAAATTATCTTATTTAAATAATTCTAAATTGGTTAAAAACACATAGAATAGAGCTTAAAATTTGATGCACGCTTTTAACAAAATGCCTGATCTTCCTTAAGTTGAAAGTATCAACTATTATTTCCAAGGCATAATAACAGTATAGTGGTGTCAATGTTTTAATCCCCTTTATGCCCCTGTTCTAATAATTTTTTATGGTTAAAAACATTAAGGTAAAAACTATGGTGGATGTTATTTCTGGTAATTTTCTTAGGAGGTTTCTTAGATACTTTTAGTATTTATATAGTATGTCATACTACATAGGAATAACCAATAAATGAATGACATGTGTACAAGTTAACTGTTTTTAAGTTTGTTTAAAAAATTAAATAAATTATATTTTATATCTAATAAAATATGAAAATTATGTATGCTTGCCACGTCAGTGTAGTATGGCATACTCATATAGTATCATAGAATTTCTGATTTTCTTATTGCTATTTTTGTTTCCAACATTCTTACATACACACTGCTGTCTATTCTTTTGGGGACAAAAGGATACCACGCTTTTATCTTTTATTGGTGAGAAAGGCTGTCTCAACATAAAATGCTGTTGCCGTTGCTTTTTTTTTTTTTTTNTTTTTTTTTTTTTTTTGCTTTTCCAACATGGTAATGTCATCTATGTGAATATGTCATATAATCTGAATTCATTTATCTTCCTGCTCCCCTGAATTCCTAATTTTGAAGGGCTTTGAGGACAATAAACATTCGAGAAGAAAACGAGAAGCTCAACATCTGGAAGGCCTATTTTAATTTGGAAAATAAATATGGAAACCCTAGAGAGGTAATAAAGAGACAGCAATATTGCTTTTTGTCTGTCATTGACATGGTTATGTGGAGTATCCTTAATTATATTTCTGAGCGTAGGAGGCTGTTATGAAGGTATTTCAAAGAGCACTACAGTACAATGATCCCAAAAAAGTTCATCTAGCGCTCTTGGGAATGTATGAGAGGACAGAGCAGCATAATTTGGCCAATGAACTCGTAAATAAAATGACAAAGAAATTCAAGCATTCATGCAAGGTATTCGGTGACTCTTCTAAATGTAAAATCCTACTAGTATGTTCTTCACCAAATACATTTCTATACATAGGACTTACATTGCCACTGGATTTTAGGTTTGGTTGAGGCGCATACAAATATTGTTGAAGCAAAACCTGGATGAAATTCAGTCTGCTGTACGTCGTGCTTTGTTAAGTCTTCCCAAACATAAGCACATTAAATTCATCTCACAGACAGCAATTCTTGAATTCAAGGCTGGGGTTCCTGATAGGGGACGATCCTTGTTTGAAGGAATTCTACGGGAATACCCAAAGAGAACAGACTTGTGGAGCGTTTATCTTGATCAAGTATATAATTTTCACCACCTCATATTCTGTTGTATCAGTATTATCTTGAGCCCTAATTTACTTGTGTACTTGGCAGGAAATTCAACTTAAAGATGCAGATGTAATTCGTGCACTGTTTGAGAGGGCAGTTAGTCTGAGCCTGCCACCTAAAAAGATGAAAGTGTGTACATATTTTATTTTCCCAATTTTGCTGATTTTTTTGGTTTTCCCCCCGTTAGCCTTACTTGGTTACTTCATCGTCTTGATTTGCAGTTCTTATTTAAAAAGTATCTTGAGTACGAGAAATCACAAGGTGATGAAGAACGGATTGAATATGTAAAAAGGAAAGCTATGGAATATGTTGACAGTACTCTGGCTTGATTCAAATTGATTACTGCTTTAGATAGAAGTTTCCAGCTTGCGGACATTCTAAGTCTTCAAGCCAGAAAAGGACAAACACCGGAAGCAATGGTTGCATGGTAAATGCTGGCTGTCAAAAAACACTAATGGTTATGTGTTGTTCAGGCATGACAATTAAGCAGTACAAATCTTGTGTAATCAATGAGAACAGGACTTGAATCTCGGTTAGATGCCCCGGTAATTTTGGTGGTTCTAAGTTCTAACTATGTACCAGTGGTAACCTGCTGTCTGCAGCATAAATTGAGTGAGGGGCGAAAGCTTATTGGATGAGATAGAGGTCCAGTGAGTGCTTCAAATGTGCACATGCGATGAAGGCTTCTACGAATTTTTGCTACTCAAATTAGTGGGGAAATTGAGGATTACAGAGTAAAGAAGGCGACCGTACACTTTGTGCCCTTTTTTATTATTATTATTATTATTATTGGGCTGTGTTTTTTGGTTTATCCCTTGTAAGCATAATGTTGCCTGAGCTTACCTTCTCCTTCTCAATTGTTCTTCTTCCACATATTTATTAATTAAAGCTTTTGCAGATTGACCTTATAAATTGGAAAATTTTGAATCTCCTGATATTATTTTTATTACAATGTATGTTGAGAATCTCTCACCATCCTTGTACCGTCTCTTCTTATGCTCCAAAACGGGTATTAGCCGACTCTGGAGGCAAGCATGCCATATTATCTTGAATTGTGCACACGATCTCAGGATTTTTCTACTTTATATATATCTTGTGAGCTGGCGGTAGCACAGAAGCCATCGTAGATTGCTGTGTAAAATTTCATTTAATTGATATCTACACTAATTCGTTCTAAACAGTCGGTCCTATCCTATATCCCTGATTATAATGTTTGGTTAAATACTTGATTTTCTACGAATTATTATGGTTGTGTAACTAATACAGTGTAGCTACAAATCAAGTTTTAATCATGCTTGTCTTGTGCACTTAAAATCGAAGGTTAGTCCATGAATTTGCGAAGTTGACATAAATCAAGTTTCTCATGCCTGAGTAGCCCTTTATGAAACGACAGTAAAACGATATTTCCACAAGGCTGATATATTAAACTTGCACGACACCGGGCAGCCATTATGGCGATAGAAATTGGCAACTAAAAGTTATATATTTATATTAATAGAATTACTTGAGATTTTTTATTAACAATTGTTTAAAGCCAACCTCTTTTAACAGAGGATATGAAGACTTTCTCTCAGTTATCTCCTGTCACTATTGTTCTGCAATCACACTTTAATTGGAGTTTTCAATAATCACTCTACAAACAGTGAACCCTTCAGAACCTTCAATAGCAAAGGGTAAGCTGTTAGCTGACGAAAATGACCTTCTGTCTTCAGAATCTTGACCTTGGAATGAAAACCCAGGTTTCTCTTCATGTAATATGCAACAAATTTTGGCACAAAATAATCTTTTCTGGACTGGATTATCGTGCAAGGCACCATAACTCGTGCAATCTTGTGAATACTGTTTTCAAGAATACTGTTTTTGCTACACCAAGTGCAATCTTTGGTTTCATTCTTCTGAGACTGCACCCAAACTGAGCAATGGCAGCAGAGTTATTTACACCTACAGCAATTGAAGAAAAGCTGTAGGCCCAACTTGAGAAATTTTGACTCATTGCTTTGAAGACTGTGTCAAGTTCTGATCTTGTGAAGCCTCCTTCATATCCTTTTGCATTACCTGCAGACAAGTGGTAGTATACTTTGGGAAAGTTTAGATGTTCAAAGAAAAGAAAGACAGAATTGAATCACCTTGGAGAACCACTCAATAAGATTAGATGTTCAAAGAGTTCTGGCTTCTTTGTTGCAGCTAGACACCCAATCATGGCTGACATAGAGTGACCTATGCATACGGTTTTATTCAAATTGAGCTGATCAGGAAGGCACACCAAGTCCTGCGCATATGCATCAAAAGTTGCATATTTCCTTCGATCTAAACTTGACTGCTGACATTCGGTGAGAAAGCCAAGTCGAAAACCAGCACCTTGAGATAGTGCCATACTGTCTGGTCTGTGCCAAATCCGTGAGCCGGAACTAAGGTTTGAGTGCCATTTCCATAGATATTAGCATTTAGTGCTTCAACTATTCCTCCTCCATAATCACACATCGTTCCCATCTTTGTTGCAAATTGACTAAAGAAAAGCTTAACACACTATTTTCCTCAAAGGGTGTATAACTTGCTATGACAACTAGAACAGTAATATATATGTAGTAGAATCTCCGCACATTTATGAAAAGTACATGAACATAAAGATCGTCAAAAGTACGAATACATAACGAACATGTTACTGTTTATGGATGGAAATTGTTGCGAAAAAACCTAAATGGAAAAAAGACAAAGACGAAAAGCAAATGGACGGGATTGGTAAGATCCCAAGTCCCAACTGCCTGAGCAAGACTGCGGTGCCTGAAATGGGTTTTTTGTTAGTGACAATTCTTTTTGGAAATGATTCACTCACATTAGACTGCCATCTATTGTTGCCGATGGTCCCTTGCAAGTTTGGGTCAATAAAACCATGGGTTTTCCTTGAAATAGACCATTGTGTTCGGATTTTGGAAAGAACCAGAAAAGGACTCCCTTTAAGAAACGAAAACAGCTACTTAAAAACTAAGCAAGATCTGATTTCTTGAACAGTTAGACTATCATATTATTATTATGATTGTGAATTTGCACCATTGAGACTGCTGCTTTTACTAAAAATACTCTGGTGATCAAATTCGAAGCAACATTCTGTAAGCATAAGAAACCCACAAAATGAGATTTTTTTTTTGTAAGTTGAGTAAAAATGCAAATATAGAAGGCCCTTTCAGATTGGGCATATGTTAACTGGTTACTTGGTTAGCTTTGCTTGCACCCCCAATAAGACCAGCATAAATGTAATCAACGAACTCGCCGTCTTATTTATTATTGATTGTTGTTGGGACCTTTTTAAATTTATTGCTGTCAGTTAGCAAGAACACGTTACGTCTCTATTTGTGCCAAAACAATCTTATTAATTAATGCTTTAGTAAGTGATAGATTTTGCTCTTGTTCTTTANGCCCTTTCAGATTGGGCATATGTTAACTGGTTACTTGGTTAGCTTTGCTTGCACCCCCAATAAGACCAGCATAAATGTAATCAACGAACTCGCCGTCTTATTTATTATTGATTGTTGTTGGGACCTTTTTAAATTTATTGCTGTCAATTAGCAAGAACACGTTACGTCTCTATTTGTGCCAAAACAATCTTATTAATTAATGCTTTAGTAAGTGATAGATTTTGCTCTTGTTCTTTCCAAAGCATTTAATATTGTCTATCATCAATGGAATATAAAGTCGCGCATCTTCCATGAAACTGCTGATTCACACGCCTATATCTCTCTCTCCCTTCATTGTTTCAATCTTCCGAGTTCCAACACAACCACAGATAGAGAATACACTACTGCATGGAATTCAACAGAGCTCAAGTGCAAGAAGCAAATCTGTTGCCAAGAAAGCTATATTACTTGCGGCTTCAGCATTTTGATGATGTACCTATCTTGTAAGTTTAAGCGAAAGAGCTACAGCTTCATAAAATAATCTTTTACCAAACAAAATCCTCTATTTATCAAAATAAATTGAAAAAAAAAAGCATTTATAAACCGAATGCCCACAAAATACCCAAGCGGGAAAGATAATTTTATTGAAGAATATACAATATTGTTAATACTTCCAAAACACAAAAAGATAAGTAAATAAATTAATTAAAAAAAGAATGCCCTCTCATTAATTTTGCTATTGTACAACTTATTCCACCCCAAGTCTTTGTCCTACTAAATAACTTGTGAATTCTACAATGCACTGTATTGTGTATCGAAAGAGGACAGTCACTTTGCCCGAATACTATATTCCCCGAGTAGCTGTTATCCCACTCCTAACAACAGCATTGGATTGGGGAATTCCACATACCTTTCCTCATGATTGTTAGCTTTTTACTATTATCAATCGGATCAAGCAATATAGCTGCCATCACCGTGCTGTGACCAGTTCATATCCCAGGCCAGAGATCTCATTGCAAGAAATGGACAACAGCGATTAGAACTGGACACAAGTATATTTAACTCTCTTCCGTTGAAGCTAGGAAACTGCCTTCCATGCCCCGATATAAAAAGCCGGACTTGGGACAGCAGAGGTACATTTAATTCAGTGCATAATGAACTCGTTCAAGAAGTTGAACTACCTGATTGACAGGAATATGTGAAGGTGGAAGCGGCTTCAAACTTGATTTTACCACATCCAATGGTTCAGATAAAATGGCCTCTTGCTGCATGCTCGTCAGCTCCAAAAACTGAGTCAGCATGTCACCATCAAGTACCTTGGGTGCTCCAACCTTTCCGGAAAATAAAATGCACGTCATCAAAATAAAATAATAACTTAATGAAAGTGTAAAATCTAAAAATCAACGATGCAACTTGTATGGCAAAATTTGCTAATGTTTGTGTCAAGACCAATTCTGCCAACAGACATTTGTGTGTATAGATAACAAATTAGAAGATAGAGGAAGAAGGAAACAGGGCCAAGAAAATGAATCTTCATCGGATAAAAACCAAGTTCTTCTACCATAATCTCAGAATTCAGAACTTTTCAAAAGAGTTCAACACAAAAAATTATCTGTAATCATATTTCCCATTTAAAATGAGGGAGTTGAAAGTTCGATATTGGACTTAGGTAAGCATGTGATATGAAAGAGGGAAGCAGAAAGATTGTAAAGATTATCAGAAGTTTCTAGGTGGTAGGGACCATGAAAAGTGCCATGGACTAATTACTCCCAAACAACTAAAAACTAGAGCTCTCAAATGTGGAGAAAATGCAAGTAATTTTCAATAATAACCATGTAATAAAGTAAAAAGCAGTGAAAGACTATATACTATTGTGTAACTCTTCTCAAAGGAAAAACAATCTCTTAACGATTAAAAGCATTAAATGCCAGATATAATCTAAATCAAATTGTAAAGCTCACTGGATTTTCACGGCCACGAAATTCATTATGATCGTTTCCTAGAATAGGTGCAGTCAATGGATGAATCACAAGTCTAGCTTGCACAGCTTCTAAGAGCTTATATTCTTCCCTACACAGAAAACAAATGATGTAACTCAAACACGTCAAAACTCATAAACCAATTAACTAGTTCTCTAGTCTCTACTAAAGCACACCCAAAATTCATCCATCCAGTTGAAGTTGAAGATAATATATGTTTTGGTACTTTGGCTACGACTTTGGGTTTGAAGACGAAGATCATATATGTTAATACACGGTGACTAAATACTTGTAGAGAATACAGGTCAAAAACAGAATAGTAGAGACTAGTATTATCATGGAACATGGTCATATAATATGGATTGCAGAAAAAAGGCTGTTCACATTTAGCTTTCCTTAAAAAGTGATATTTTCACTGAAGAAATAACACCACCAGATTTTCTATAATCACTCATCATTGAAGAATATAATAGCAACTGTCACTATATTATCTGTACCCAAGTATCCAGTTGAACTCTGTCCTCTCTGACCAATTCTATCATCAGGAAATTGCAAGATGAATTAGATGAAACAGCTTTTATAATGTTTCTACTCACTGTCTCAAATGGCTTTCAAGACTGAAAGGCAAGAAATGTAGAACACAAGATCCTACAATGGAACAGCTTGTCAACCTATTGAGCAAAATACCTAATTAATGAACGATAAATTCAGCCACCCCAATTAGATGCAAAGGACTACATACAGGGTGAAGCTGCTTTTGAGGAAAGAGTCATGAAAATTTACAAGGAATATCTCAATCCAAGAAACAGTTATAGCACTGTGTATATAATTAGCATGCATCCAGAAATATAGCTTCAGAATTGGGCATGCTCCTCAACTTTATTAAGAGTATTATTTGGCCTCACTTATTCGGGAAAACTCACTGCTTTAATCAACTGCCATACATGAGGAAAATTATCCAAGTAATGCCCTGACCACTGACTTAGATATCCCATATAAATTTGAGATGCTGACAACATTAATTGGTACCTTGATAAACGGATGAAGATCATTATGCTTCCTAACAGAGTACTAGCGATAATAGTATTGTGTAATGAGTCAACATTTGTCTTGGGGCCATCATAGCCCTGCAAAACGTCATCAGCTGGAAGTCTGTATGAGTATGAACCCTGCAATAGAAGCATTAACTATATCAGCTGAATCACGCACAGAAGATGAAGAGGAGAACAGAAAGAAGAGACACAAGGAGAAGAAAAGGTTATTTAGTAACAACTAACAAGTTATAAAACACATCAGTAAATCCAAACAGAAATTAATAACTATATGTTAATTATAAGACATGAGGTGCTGCAGCAGACCTTGTTGGCCTGCCTTTGCAAGGGTTCAAGAATTATTTTATTTCTGTACTTAATGGGTTTCATGCTGCTCCTTTTTAATCCCTGTTTGGATTTAGTGCTATCACTTCTTATTAATTATCCAATACTTGTATAAGTCAACCAAAGCTGGAAAAATCAAGATTATTGCCTCTACTGTACATCAAAAAACAAAGAAGGATACAAAGCCAAAAGAATCAAAACCGATGTTGTAAAACCATTTCATGTTTTATGCAATACTTTAAGATAAGTCATATATAATGGCCAAGTTCAGCCCCGTCACACTTACAACATTTGCATGAATAATGGAAGCAGTATCTTGTAGAGGAATTAATGTAGCTCACTCAGATGATTGTTTTCAGCATATTGATCAGAATAAATGAGACAAAAATCTGCATCCTCTCCTTTCAAATTTCTATAAAAAGCATTAACGCAAATAATAATTGTTCTTCCATGACATTAAAGGATGTACCTTATGGATGCTCATAGCCACCTCAGCCATATAATAAGCACAGCTCAGCGTCAAGTTGCATTCTGGACTTGCATTGTCTGAGACATGTGAGCAATAACAAATTAAAGCAAGAATCTTACTTTCAGGGGGCATAAATAAAATAATAAATAAGTAAGCTATTGTTTTTTGTTTTTTGGGTAGAACAAAAATTTATTAAAAAGAAGAATACATTGAAGGAGGACCAGTAAGCCTCCTAAAACAAACAACAGAACAAAGAAAATAAAAGGAAACATCATCTCAAAGTTAGCTAATTTTGTTTTGAATAAATAAAAAATTCCAATAGCATGAAAATAAATTTTTATATGAAAAACAAAACAGCACATTCCCATAAACACCTTCAACTATGATGCAAACAACACAATCCAAGCACACATGAGAAATGAGAGGTTTAGTAGCCTTTCAATATGCAAAAAGTTAGGACCCGTGTCTGAACTACAAAATTTTTCGATCTTCACCAAAGAAAGTGCATTTATTCCAACAGCAAAAGGCAAGAGCACCCTGTATATATGAACTTCCATACATGCATGTATGATATGAATAATTTTTTAGCTCAAAGAAACTTAATTTAGTGCTATTCTACAGGCACAACTCTAAAATAAATATAAGCACATTTATAAACCTACATTATTTGTTGCAAAACCAATCAATTCATATTTCAATACACTGATAACATAAAACTCCAAAGAGAGAGGCAATCACAATAAAGAGCCTATAATTGGTAGCTTAGAATAAGAAAGGCTTAGTTCATCCCTACCTTCCAAATGATCTGAACATAAAACAGCAATGCTTCCTTTACGATCTGAAACAACAGCCGTGTCGACATCCATAAGAATGCAATCAGCAACTAACCTGTGCGATGGGTCACAGTAAAGTTGCTCCAACTTTCTTGCTTCCTAGCATAGAATAATTAAACAAGCTCAATATAATATTTTCTCAATGAATAAACGTCATAAACAATGATATGATTAGAGGACCGTAATCCTGCTATGTCAAATGATAGAATTGATTTTAATTGTTCATAAGACAACAACATATACAAAAGAAAATGAAAAAGGGAGGGGGCGGGGGGAGACCAAAACACAGAAAAATCTTCAAAATGCATAATTACAACAGGGTCCGCCATCACTACTCACCTCATGGTAAGCATAGAAAAGGATACCATCACGACAATCCCCGACAGTAATTCTAGTAAAATGTGCAGTCAAAGATGTTATCATAAAACGCGTCCGTCCCAAAGCAAATCTTCTCACTCTTTGGGGATTGTCATTTGGAAAACCACAAACATAGAACTGATAAACAAGTCAATATCTTAATCAGAAGGCCATACACGTTTTGAGCAAAGATACAGAATAAAAGGAGTGAAGACTTCTGAAACTTACAGCATTTCCAGCAGATGCCAAGAAGAAACGATCAAGATAGGGACAGATTGCAAGTACCATTCCCTGCCATGTGGTTGAATAAGCCAATCGCAACTGCCAAATTTCATTTTCATCGAGTTTGATGCCATCAGAGCTATTATCATCAGGGCTGCTGCCAAGGCTACTGCTTGATAGCTGTTCAGGGGGGTATCCAACTATGTCATGGAATGGTGACGTTCTTTGAGATGAAGACCCTGCCTTCGAACAGAATGTCATTGAACCACTGTCCGAATTTTGTACATGCTCAAGACACAGAACAATAAGACGGCCCTTGGTACTGCCAAAGAAGCATCCAATTAGTATATGCCAATCAATGTGAAGTGTAGCAATTACCACCCAACAAAAATTCAAAAAACATTTGTCATCTGCCTGCCAGTTCTTTTAGTTACTGTCAATTTTTGTTATTTCAAATGAGTAAATCTTAAACCCACCACATCTTACCATACACAATCTGGGGCATACAAATTTAGAACTGGACCCACTAAACCTTTTTCTATAGGGTTCAGATTTCATATCACTCTGTTATCATACTTTTTGAGTGGTGGGTCAAACATTTCTTATTTCAAATTACTAGATCATGCAGCTTCTCTAGTTCAGGACTTAGGGATGATCACTATGGTACAAACATATAACCTGATTAGCTACCAAACATGAAATATATAGATTATCACAGTCAGTTTGGTAATAAATACAGATGAAAAACGAATATATTACTCTCCCGCCCCCCCAGGGTGCAGGGTGGGTTCTAGCACCTGCACTACTATAATCAGAAAACAATTATATTTGGAATTTCCTTTTAAAGATGGAGATGCGCAAATTGAGTTTTGTTGGCAGTATTATAATATCATCATGCTTCATAGAAGGTACAGAAGAACCATGGTTTATAAAATACCAAGCATTTTAATCATACAAAATTTTTGCACACTTGTGGAACCCTGCAGTCTGCCCTGAGACATTGAAGCATAATTCAGAATCCTAGTTCATTTAACTCATAAAAGCCATAGTTTAGTCCAGGAAAGGTGCATCATCAGCAATTCAATAGTAGAAGACTAAAGCAACTGTAGTAAATTAGTTTCTAATAAAATGGGGGAGAAGAAAAGAGAAAAGACAGATGTAAAACCTCTCTGCTTCACCACTGGGCATTATGGCTGGACCAGAAGACAGACTAGTACCAATCACGAGCACCTGTTCATTTCCAACCCTTACTAATTCCATGGATTTTCCAGTTTCTCCAAGTTCAAATCTAAAGGACGACAGTACTGAACCACTTAATGGATCTACACAACATATGTCAGATAAACATGTACCACAATTCAATTCCGTCCTCATCACAAGCAACATCCGACTTTCATTGTGATACAGGACCTTCCTTGGGGTGCCTTCCAAATGAAACTTCTGCACATTAAGTCTCTTGCTGTGCACCATCTCCACCTAATGCATCACATGATCAAGACAATATAAGTCAAGACAGCAACACTGACAGGAAGAACCGCATACAATTTAAAAGTCAGGTATGTTAACAGTATAATTATTTCTCAGAAACAGAGGATTAAAGAATCACAGCAGGAAATGATACTGAAGCATCATGTTCTTACCAGATGTAAACTGTTTTCTGCAACAAAAAATATTCCACTAGGACACTCAGCAGAGAAAACAGGAGTCACATGTGTGGAAGGCTGAAATGAGATAGAAGTATAAGAAAGGCTGTGCCTTGCACAATGCAACAACCATGGCCTATCACTCAGAGCAATTATATCAGCATCAAGCATGTCACCCAGAGGTACCAAGAAAACAGGAGTAATGCCAATTCGACGAACGGCAACCAATTGAAGAGTGATAGGAAGGTCCTTTATCTTGTTAAAAACATTATCCTCAGACATCTGCATATCAAAAGAATTTACCAAATTTATATTAGATAAAGCAGTATCCACATTTACTGATGATGAAGTGACAGGGCATTGACTGGGTAGATCTGACGAAGACATCATTGAGCCACTAGGCCACTCAAAGCGAAGTAGCATTCCATTCCTCAATCCAGCAAGAACATATACCCTATCAACAAATACAAGCCGTACATCTTGAGGTATACAACCACTTATAGCAGTTCCCATTGTATTCATTATTGAAATTGTCCCACAAGCAACAATTCTAACTCCTCTAGCAGGTGCAAAAGACAAAATTTCCACTGAAGGCCTGTGTGTGCCGATAACAAAGGTTTTATTGATGTCAACTCCGCTTGGAAAGACAGAGATGCAGCTATTATTTTCTGAAATGGATGAATTTGATTGTTTCTTCTCAAAATTTTGTCTAGGTATGGAAATGCATGATAATTCATTCTGCAACCTCAAGTGTTGCATATCATAGATTTCACAATGATAAGCTGATAGATATCTAACACCAAGGATGAATAGAAAGCATGGATTAGAGGTTGATACAACTACAAAATTATGCCCAACTGCTCCCAAACTAATATTCACATTGTTTGGGGACCAAGATGTACAGATAGGAGAGGACAAAGGGACACCTTCAGAATGAGCAGCCTTAGTAGGCAAACAAAGCCTAACTGCACATTGGTGGATCTGAACAAGCAAGCCATCACTCACAAGGCCACATGCCAAAGTACAGACATTAGGTTGGAAACCAACAGAATCAGTCACGTCAGTAAAACTTACGCCAACTGACAATATTCTGGTCTCTTCAACAAACGATAGCACAAGAAAAGAATGATATAAATCACTAACTTTCATTTGAATTGTCCAAATACCAGTTACCCCTTGATATATAGGAGCAGTCCTCAGTAGCTTTTCTACACTAATACCACTTCGAATAATCCTTAATGACCCCTCAGGTGCCACACCACAGCAGGCAAACATTTGATCATGCTTCTCATCATGATAATCCACAACTGCCATATCCAAGATTGGTGCAATGTTTTGAATAGGACTTCTATAGCATAGCCTTCCATCTTCCAATTTCAGGACCATCCCATCCCCCATATCTACAAGGACAGCTAAATATCCACCTTCAACCCACAAAAGTTCCTTACAGGGTAGACCTTTATAGAGACACTCAGAGAGATTAACTTTAAGGCCATCAGAATCAAAAATAATTTCAATCATGAAAAATTCCCCTGTATCTACACAGAAGATCATCTTAGGATCTCTATTATTTTCAGGTCCCCAACTCCACGAGCATACATACTTGTAGCCTGAATTCGTACTTCCATTTTCACTATCTATGCACATAGGATCATAATCACTCAGCTCCAACAAAGCACAGGCAGCAACATTAAAGCGTTCATCATCAACGTCTTGTAATTTACATGAGTCTTCAACAAAAGTCTGCTCTTCCACAGCATTGGGTAAAAAATTTAAGCTAGTCCGATAGACACAGCATGGGTTGTGAGTATCTCTAAGATCCATTAAGAGAGCATCGCCAGCTCTGAATAGAAAGGCAAGTCCACAACAGTTAGGAACTTCAACAATGTGATGTGCCAGAGGCCCAGCTTCAACATACTGTGAAATAACATAGATAGCATGACCTTCAATATTCCATTCCAATAATAGCAATTCATTTAGAATCGCATCCCTCCTGTAATGCAAAAAATATATGGATTTCAATAAAAACAAATCATCAGAACAAAGGCTATAGAAACATAGGTCAACTCCTAGAGCCATCCTAAACTTAGAATATATTCCAATGACAACGGCCAACATACATACTCAATTACCATACCTATTTAGAAGAATGGCTAGTACAGGATTGTGCTCCTTACTTGGTTTCCTGGAATCTTGCGAAATAAAGCACATGCTCCAGATGGTACCACGTATACTATTTCTCTGGATGCTTCTGGAAGTACTTGTAGTCCCTTCACTTTCAGGTGGGTATATTATTCTCTAGAGTTGTTCCAAAAGGATCATATAAGTATTTTTTGAACCAGATAAGTAAACAAAGAAGAATAAGGTATACTGGTATGGGTATATGACATCATGGAAATGAAAAAAACAAAGGACATCAAGATAATAAATTCCTCCACTTTCTTTGAAGACCATGAAGAACAATGTAAACATAGCCAGAAAGACAATCCCATCCTATATGCCAACACACAAACACACACAAACATGCAGCTTATCTGAAAGGCAAGCTAGTATAGCAGTTTTGGACCTCATCAATGATATCACTGCCTTTGGACATTGACACAGAAAACAGAGCCAGCCGATCTTCATATGCGCTGGCAGCAATAAAACAACCACTGCAGAAAAGGAACCACAAGAGTTAGCAATACTCACACAAGTTTCCCATGCTTTTTCCTTCTTCCAATTTAATATAATCCAGAAATGCACCCTATTATGTAAGTAAGAGTACAGTTTAACCACAAAATAAAGTCTGTAATATACAACTTGAAGATAATAAGAAAGTCACTATAGATGCTTTCCAAAATTTGTTTGACCAACAAAAAATCACCTGGAATCAACCGCTAGCATTCTTCCAGGAAGATGCCTTGTATTTCCAGGATTAGATAGCTGAACATGAGTTACAGGAAAAAACCTACATCAATGCATAAAGAAAAAGCAAAGAAGCTTAGTAGGGAATAATTTATTGTTCAAGATAAATATGTAAAATTCGAAAATGCCCTTTCTTCCACAGGACAAGAATGAGCAAGAAAACAACCTGTGCATTTCATTGCAAAATGTGAGCAGTGACAGCTTCCCAGAATCAGATATGACAACCAAAAGGTCTTTACCCCACATCTACATGACCAAAAAAAAAAGAAAAAACTAAGTAAGATCAGCCTCAGTAAAAGAATTCCAATCACAACAACTGATTTCATTCAACAGAAGGAGTTATTGCTCAAGAAAGTAAGCAGATTTATTAACAGCCCATGATTAGTTGTCTATGAAGAGCTCACTACAGGTGAAATGACTAATAGACCTGTGGATCTCGTGCATGAAATTTCGCATTCCAGGGTAATATGGCAAGATCTTTAATTGTGCCAAAAACAGCCTGATCACAGACAGATTGTACAATCCCATCCTCACCAATTATTACCAACTCTATAGATGTCTCCTGAAAGCATAAACCAACAACAGCAGCGATTACATTAATCACATAATATAGTAATACTAACAACAGAAGAATGTAACAGTTGCATTAAGCTAGTTATAACAGGAAAGAGTTCGCTGCCAGCCCCCCTGGCCATGTTATAGACACAATTAGAGTTTAATAGAGGAAAAGTATTCATTACAAGAAACTATTTTATTTCCCACCCACAAGATGAAATCCTAATTAGCAGATTAAGTTCCACTGTCAAAAAGGACTGCACTCCCGACACAACTATTTCATTTCAATCGTTACGCAAGGTTGAATTACGAAATTTCGGTCACACGTCAACAGAAAGGAAGCAGAAGAAGAAGAAGAAGAAGAAGAATGAGGGATGACAGAAATAGAACAAGTACCTTTCCAAAAACGACGTCACGGGAGGACGGTGAGCGGATGTGACCGTATAGGACCTGAAGGACGGCACTTCCTCTGAGAACGCACTTGGCAAGGTAGTGGGCAGAGCTGGAATCAGACGAAGAGGGACCACACTTAGCAGAAGAGCACTCTTCCTCTGAAACCGCCATTAACGATCAATTCGAACTTCGAAAGAAGTTTAGGGCTTTATGTGTATAACTCTTGCTCGAGAAAACTAAACTGCGAGCTTTGAATACTAATTGATGGTTCCTTGTGCTGCCATTGGAACACTATAGGCACAGGCACATGCCGCATACTGTAAGAGGCAAAGACGGAGAGTACTTTCCCGTTTTCCTATCACAGAGAGATAGGAAGTATTATTGATGCATTTTGCTTAATCTCGATGCTCTTTTCTCTTTTTTCAAGGATACTCACTGAGAAGATTACTTGTCAAAACGCTAATAAGATAAGGTAAAATAAGCAAATAAAAAAAAAAAAAGATAAGGTAAAATAAGGATTTAGCATGTAATTATTAATTAATAATGATAGATGTAGTTACTAACAATATTAATAATCCATTTATTTTAGTATGTAACAATTTTTATTTATTACCAATTCGAATAAAGATTTTTATTAACATTTAGTTATTTACCATGGAAGGCTTGTTACTTTTGATAAATATTTGTTTCATGTGCTCAGCAAAAACTTAATAATAAAAAAAATGTGTAAAGGTTAAAAGTCTGTAACTACGCAAAATACCTTGTATAAATAAGCATTTGAACATATATCTGTCCAGCTTGGTAAAAAAAATAATTATAACTATTTTTTACACCTCTGCAATAACTCAATAAGTGTGTAAATACCTTTTTTTGAATGTCTCCAAATTTAATATTTTAATATATTCATTCGGTTTCTTTCCTTTCACTCCATTTGGAATGGGTGAAGATGAAGTAAATGATTTTAGAAAAAATAAATGTAAGTATTAGGAGGAAGCTATACAACATTGTTTTGAGAAGGTAAGTGGAATATAAGAGGAATGAAAATAAAAAAGAACATTTGATCTCAATTCCATCAAAATCAATCATTTCAAAAGTAGGGTAAAAGTGAAGTGAAAACTCAAATTACATAGGTATTTATCTAAAATATCATATCAATAAAAATTAGTTATGAGAAAATAATTGAGTAAATATATCATTTTAGAACAAGAAATTTTTTTTACGCAATACTAAATCCAACACCTCTTTCTACATATATTTATTATATACCGAGGCAGCAATTTACATAAAGTGATCAAATTTTCAGTTTGAACTAAACTGATAACTCTTTTTTTTATAGTGAATATAGATTTAAATTGTAAATATTGCATATTAGACCAAGAAAAACTAAAAAACGAAGCACTAAGTTTTATTGATCTTGTGTCATTACATGTAAGTTTGTGGTGAAGGTTTCGGAAAATATATTAAGGTCCCTACCTAATACCACAAGAAAAAAAAGAGTTGTATTTGATGGCTGCTGCGTGCATCTCGCAATTATCCCCATCACAGAACATATCAAAGAGCAAAATGATTATGCTTCAGTCTTTATTTTCTTCCCTCTTAATCAGTTTTAGATTCCTGGCCGAATGAGTTGTCTCATGCTAATAAGTAACGGGAGGTGAAATTTTCAGTTACCCATATAAAATTCTCCGACACTTACAGAGCCTTAAAAAGGCAAAACCGACCTTATCATTCTAACACGAGCGAGATGAGAAGGTCATAGAAACAAAAGATTGGCAATTATGGAGTCTTAAAAGTTTCGATAAACACACAAGCAAGACGAGAATATGACACATAAAAGAAAATCTGACATGCCAATATTATTCAGAAAGGGGAAAAACTTGTGTGGTTTTCACGGTTTTTTCTTTTTGTTTTTTGTGGGGGGGAGGGGGGAATCGTAATATGAAACTGAAGCTTGTCAAGAAAAAAGGTGTATCTGAATATAATGCCTATTCTGATTATGTGTGTATACTAATAAAAAGAGAAAATCGAGTGTCTAGCACAAACTGCAAAACAGCCATGATTGAATCAACAATTACATCATTAAGCCTCTCAGTAGGCAAGTTGTGTTATAATCACTTGGAGCGCAAGATAAAGAAGCTTAACAAAGACAAAGTAACTGGTATTTTATAAAAATAATATAAGCCCCGAGTTAAGGCATGAAAGGAATGCCCTAATGACCATCCAGTGTCGCCAGGGACTCCCTAAGAAGTCTTTGCGCTTCTTCTCTTCTTCTGAACAAGAAAATTTTGGAAGTAAAGAAAATGTGTATTAGAATAGGCTAATAATAATAACACATCAGAACCTTCACACTGAAAATTGATCATAACAAGAGAAACACTGTCTGCCATGATATATTATTGTACCTAGGGAAAACAGTATAACAAAAAATGCGGTGGCATAACCCACATCTGACAAAAAGCGAATGTAAAATTTTCATTTGTGGTACGTGACTCAATTAAGCTAAAAAAAAAAGGACCCATTCGGGAAGAAGACGAGTGGAGGTTGTTTAGGGAGTACCTAGTAAGCAGGTATAGATGTAGGCAGATAGGTGGGAGAGACACATACTTACAAATTCCAGGGTATTGGCAACCTATGTCATACAATTGAAATTGGCCTACTTTATATCCAAAAGAAAAATGGAAAAAGCAGAGAAATTTGCTACTTTCCAAAGAGTTGCCTCCCATAATAAATGAATGAAACACCTAATCACCAGCATAATTCAATTAACTGTAGTCGTGAACTAAAAATCTCAAACCTCCCTTCGAAAATTACCCAAAAGATGGACAAGGATATTTCCATCATTCTGGTACCATAGCAAAACATTCCTCAGAATTTCTATTCAATTCAGAAAGATATGGAAAATAAATACCTCTTTATGTCCTCCACTGCTTGTTTGCGACGCTGTATCTGAAGTTCCAGAATGTGAATTAATGTTGCTCTCGCCTAAATAATGAAAAAGGAACAACAGCATAACTATGGAAAGCTTTTGACCCAAACAAAAAAATGAAAAGAAAGCATTTGTCTGTCTGTGTGTGAGAGAGAGTATGTGAGCGTGTATAGATAGAAAGAGAATATTTATATACCTGATGAGGACGCAGTGAGTTTAGAAGGTGATGTAAGTTCTTGAATACAAGAGATATTTCTTCCACTCTCCTCGCATACTGTGATGGTCTCTCAATGAGGATATCGGCAAGTTCCAAAATGTGTAGCTGCAAGTCTCCATTAAGTGCTCTCAGCTCCTTCTTAAAATCTACAGAAGATCAGAATCTTCTATAAGATAGAAGCTTATAGCAACAGGATATCCCAGGCAATTGATAATGAAAGAGAAACAAAATACAAATCATTTATCTCCTTAAACCACCAACTTCACCACTTTTTGCAGAATTTTTTTTTTTGGGGGATAACATTTTCTTTTGCAGGAAATCAATCTACCTAATTCTGATTTAAAAGCAAAAATAAAATCATCAACATAAATAAGCCACTAATCAATGTTTTTGTTCAAAGACAACGCTTTAGTATTGATGATTTGCATCATGGAGAAAGAAACAGATACCTTTCATCTTCTGTTTCTTTTTTCTTGTGGAAGGATGACAGTTTTAAGTCCAGATATATAGTCACCCTTTTCGTTAAGCACTAAAATGAACAGTTGATTAACTAGTCAACCGATCTGTACATATATTCTGCTATATGTGCTTTGAATTACCTTTAATTTCTTATAAATAACTAATCTTGTTATTCAAATCTTACGGTTGAAATTAAAAGAAGATTATAAGTGCCCTGCTATGTTACAGTGGCAATTTCACACGAAGTCAGTCCAAATAATAATATCAAGGCCAACAGCCATAACCTTCTTGAGATACAAGGTAAGCAATACAACAATACACTTCATGACCTTTGAGCCTCCTATCAAGCATAATGATGTAGAAGCATATCATGAACTAAATAGACAGCACGGTGGATTACTGCTATATTCCAACATAATTTATAGAAGTGAACCTTATATGCAGAGAAAATCCAACAAATACAACTCATTCAGCCGTGCATTCAGAATGAGGGAAGAAACAAGAAGCATACAAGAACCTAATAACAGGTTTAGGTATACACATAAAAAAAATTAATGCCTTCTATGAGAAAAAAATCTAAAATATATTCATAAATGCCAGAACTGCATAGGAAAAGGGTGATAACAATAAAAAAAGACCTAGAAATTTCTCTTCAAATTACACCATATTTTTCCTTCCTAAAAGTCTCAACTAACTTTCGTTTCCTTTCTTTATTTGAACTATTGAAGTCAAAAGCCTCCTTATCTCTCCCCTGCTCTCTTTTTCTATTACAATTTAACCTTAAAAATTATTGGCTAAACAATATTTGATATCAGAACTAGTTCAAAATCAGGTTTTAGACAAATTACATATGATTTGAAACAACTTAGAATTTTTATGGATTTTTACTATATTCGTCTTAACTTAAATGGTCCAAAGCTTGTTTTTCAATTTGCCAAACTCCCCTAAGAATCACTATCAAGTAACACTGTGAAAGATAAATCTCAAGTAATTTAAACACTATTGAGATAAAGAACCAACATAGACAGATAGAAAAGGACTAAGTTCTTATACCACTAAGCACAACTGTAAGTTGACCCATCCCAAAGCCCACCCTAAGAAAACATACAAGTAAAGTAGTGTTGAAATCCAAAATAGATAACTGAACAAAAATATATCCCACCAACATTAGGCCCCTTAGGATATAGCTGGCACACTCCCTGCTCTTCCAAGCTTGGCAGCACATCATCAGTCTATACATCAAAATAAGCAGAGACAGAGAGTATTAATAAAATCATAATGTAATATGTTACCATGCCAAAAAGGATACATTTATAAGAACACAACTAAATAGATAAAGAACTCTGAAAACTGGATATAAGAAAATCCAGTGTACAACTAAACATGTATTTCAGACCTAAAACAAAATACCCGGTTTTACAAGCCTATTTTCATCTAGGCACAGGTTCAAACTTCCACAACCCCCAATCAAGAAGTGTTAAGTGCAAATCCTTATAAATGAACAAATTACTTTTAAGACAACTCAACATATAATCACAACCTAAAGTATTAAAGCACCAAATCACTCAGATATACGGAGAGAAAGAACACAAGTTTCTAGAAATCAAAGTAATAGACAGACAGATAAGCCTTACAGTGTAGTTGCCTCCAAAACAAACATATGTCCCTTCTATAGGAGGGGGAGGCTCTGGAGCTGATTTAGGGTCTTGTAAGTAATCTTTGTAGAGTCTGTAATATGGTGGTGGTGGCGGGTATGTTGCCGTTGCCATAATAAGGTCCTCCTAATAAAATATATGCCCCAAATCAAATAAAAAATTACATACGTGATAATTTCTTAGTGAAATTTTTAATTTTTTTTTTTAAAAAAGGGCATAAACACATGCCTTAACTAAAGGGGGCAATTAATACAATTCCACCACAACAATATCCCAAAGTAGATAAATTCCTGAAAATCGATCTTTTGTATTGAAAGAACACTTAAAACCAGGTAAAGGAACAACTGAATAAGTCTCTATGCAAAAGGACAATGAAGCAGCATCCTTGAACTTTGGGGAAGGAGGGGAAACATTAATCTTTATTCTGTTCTAACGTTAAATTACTCAATTGACATGAAGGAAAGAGCATAAAGAGCCAAANAAAAAAGGGCATAAACACATGCCTTAACTAAAGGGAGCAATTAATACAATTCCACCACAACAATATCCCAAAGTAGATAAATTCCTGAAAATCGATCTTTTGTATTGAAAGAACACTTAAACCAGGTAAAGGAACAACTGAATAAGTCTCTATGCAAAAGGACAATGAAGCAGCATCCTTGAACTTTGGGGAAGGAGGGGAAACATTAATCTTTATTCTGTTCTAACGTTAAATTACTCAATTGACATGAAGGAAAGAGCATAAAGAGCCAAAAACTTTGATCACATTTACACAAAATATAAAGCAGATAAGAATCTTATTTCCCAGACAAAAGGACCTTTCAAAATTATCACACCATCTAACCTACTTAACACATTCTTAACAATTACACAAATAGTTAACTTTATGATAGAAGGCTTATATAATAAGTACCACTTTTATAGCCACAATATAAAAATTCCAACGAAGCACAAATACATCAAAATTGGCCAGGCTCACGTATCAACGGCATGAGCACAGTAAAGTACGTGCCCTGAACCATTGTATTGTTCGGTGTAATTTTTTGGAACGTGTACGACCAGAGACATTTTGAGTAAGGTATTGTTTCAAAAGGTTATTCATATTTGAAATATCACGCCAGCACGTCGCCAGCGCCAAGGGCCATCTCTGAACCCACAAATTGAAGAGTGGGGAAAGAAAAATTATAGAGAGAATGGGAGAGAGCAACACGGAGACATTGAACTATTGAAAAGAGAGAGAGAAAGTGGATAAAAATTACCTAGCTGGTTGCTGATATAACCGATGCTGCTAGTTTCCGATTAGAATGGCAGAAGGGGAGGTGATTCCTGAGCTGAGTGAAGTAAATGGAACACAAAACTCAGAGACTCCAATCACTCGTGCGCAGAGCTTGAAGTAGAACGGCAGGTAGAGCTGTGGCCGACCTGCTTTAACCCGCCAGCAACCGGGGCGGGACAGGCTGGCCAGCCATTTTGGCAGGCTGAGAAAACTTCAACCCAACCCAACCCGCTGGTGGATTGCGGGTTAGGCAGGCCAGCCCGCTAAAAATGAAACCAAGGCATATAGGGTGGTAATGAAATCAACCCAGCAGATTAGAAAATAAGATTCCCACACAAGATTCTTCAGATATAATAAATTTTCCCCACACACTCAAATACTTATAACTAGGGGTGTAATCGGTTCGGTTCGGTTCGGTCCGGTTTACACCCCAAACCGGCCAAAACCGAACCGGACAAACTCAGTTCAGTTTTTTGGAATTTTTTCAGCCAAACCGAGTCAAACCAAACCGGTTCGGTTTGGTCGGTTTGCCTGCTGACCTGCCAGTAAATCACTAAGAGAAAGGCAGCAATCAAATGGCTTCTATTTTTACCAAATTATGCTCCAGTTAAATTCTCCACCATCTATCTCTAATTACAATGAACATTATATGGTATTGAAATCCTTTATTTCACATGCAGCTGTCAAGGATTAGGCCTTGGCCTTTGGGATACAAACAGAAGACAAGATTTAGCCAATCTATTAATTATATTTTGATTTGTTTATGGACTGAATTTTTGGTGTTATGGCCTAGAATTGATAAGCATATTCAGAAATTTACAGTGACATAAATTCTTGAACAAAACAGATTCAGAACTCGGAGTAATGGCAAACATTTAAATTCTCCTCCACGTGGTCATGAAATATTTAATATCAAAGAGAGCAATGGCAATATTCAAAGGTCCAGAGAATTATGCATAAAAAAGAGTAACCGAATACAAGTTAAGTTCAATAATGTCATGTGCCTTTGAAACTAGATGTTTTCTTTCTAGGAAAGCCAATAAAATCAATCTGAAGAAAAATACACATATTGTGAACCAGTTGGCTAACATGGCTGTCCGCAAATCTTACCAGAATATGCAACACGTTCAGGAAGATGTCTAACTGCAGCCACCTGAAGACTTTCAGGCAGAAGACAATTGCAAAAAGAACCTGAAACTTCAAACTACATATCATCAAATGACAAGGAAACTAGCAGTTGGGATCACCAAATCCACAAAAACATGGCGAAGTATAAGTGTGCATTACTAGTCACATCAAACTCTTAAATAACCAACTTCCTGAATCCTGAGGCACATCAAGAAATCTAAGAATTATGCAGACAGAGGAACAAAAGGTCCATCTCTGCCAAAGCCTTCACTTTACAATGAAAGATTCTATCATTGCTTAGAAGTTACATCAGGTATGATATCCATAAATCGTGGCAACCAAAAATTCTAATCAAGGAATACATTGCTGTAAAGGATGTCAGTTCTTCAATGCAACTAATGCAATATATCTTTTATCAGAAAAACAAAAAAATATCTCATAACTACTTCATACTTTGCCTTCCAGCACAAATTCCTTCAACCAAGCAAAAAACTTTACACTCACGTTTATGCACATCCAGAAAAATATTATGGAGCTCTAACTGCTAAGGAAGTCATAGTCATGGCACATGGCAGACAATAGCCAAAGTGTGCCAACTTGCTTTTTTTGTTAGCTAGCCAATTAGTCCATGTTGAGCACTAATAATTTTGCACAACTCTCATCTTAGGTTTATTTTTTTGTTTATTTATGAAGACTTTGCCATCAAGTGGCGTTCGTACTACTTTCTCATAATTTCAATTAGCCTACCTATTCAGTTCAACCAAAGGTATGTGATTCATAGCAAGATTAAGAAAATCCCTCACTGCCTAATCCTAAAATATCCACTTTGGATGCTCTATTATTTCTCTTTCTCTTTCTAAGACCTAAATATCCACAATGCACAAGAGGATACATATATTAATTACCCACAAACTACTCAAAATCTTCACAAACTTAACAGAAGAAACATAAGCAGAACTCGGACTAGTTGCACTCATTCAACCATAAACCATTTACTTGAAAATTTTGAAATCTTCCATTTCTGATTTCTCTGTTAAAACTTGCAAGGTTCGAAGAATGGCAGCAGCTTTTACATCAGTTGCCCTACAGTACTCATCGTCTTCTTTAGAACACACGCAGGGTCAGAATTCATTGTGGGTGAGAGTGAGACTGAGATCACAGAAATCCTCAGGCCAAAGATTACACACACAGAATGGCCCAAGGGGGTTAAAAATCCAGAGTGCAGCCACAAAACCGAAATGCACAAGTGAAGAAGAAGAAGATAACTCACCTGCTACACCCAGACACCGAGACAGCAGAGAGCCAGAGACAACGGCGATGGATTGAAGTTCGACAATGGAGGAGAGTGGGAGAGTCAGAGAACGAGAAAGAGAGGAGAAGTTAGGGATTCTGATTTCTGAAGTGAGGAATCGAAGAAGAGTTAGGGCGAGGAATTTCAGAAGGCATTATTTATCAAAACGACGTCGTTTATTATACTCGGTTCGTTTCAATTTATCACCGGTTTTTTTTCATTGAAACCAATAACCGAATCGACCCCATGGATTTTTTAAAAAAACAAACCGAAATCCGGATCGACTCTCTCGGTTTGACTCGGTTTACCCCTGATTCGATCGGTTTGGCCAGTTTTCCTTGGTTGGCTTACACCCCTACAGTTATAACTCATAACCTACGGACTCAATTTCAAAACTACCTTGAAGATAGACTATTGTTTAAACTTAATCCATCATAACACATAATTCCCATGAAAACATTATTGAAAATTTGAAATGTTCCCGACATTGTAAAAAACATCATATTTTAAAAAGCCTTATATTTAACGCAAGAATAAGATAGAGATGCAATGCTCCAACATGTAAGTGTGAAGAGTATTAAAGTGAAAAGAATTTAAGAGAATAGGAGAACAACCAGCAATGAAACCTCAACCCAGCCCAGCAATAGCATTCCACAGCAATCGCAAAAGCATTCCACAGTTTCGAGAGAGAAATAGAATAACAGTGGACGGTGGGTGATCAGACAGAACTTACAATGACAGAGTCTCTACCACAACCAAGTAGCAAACCAGCACCACAGAAAAGAGGTGATGCGACGGTGATGCAAGCCCAGCATCCACCGGCCACTACCCAGCAAGCAGCGCTGCAGTGTCGACGGTGATGCGAGTTGCAACTTGCGAAGACGTCGAAGAGAGGTGAGGTGATTTGGTGTTGGTGATGAGAGGGACTGAGTGAGATGTGATGAATGATGAGAGAACCTAGGAGAGCAACGAGTTAATTAGAGAAGAGAAGTGAGGACGTGAGGTGCAGAGCAGCAGAGTGCAGTCGCAGAGCAGTCCGAGAGCAGAGAGCCAAAGTGAAGAGAATTAGAGAAATGAATTTGGGATCGGGGATTTAGGGATTTCTGATTTTTCTAGTGTTTTTTTGTTTGTTTTTAAAATTAACCAACGAGTTAACCCGATTCAACCCAACCTAAACTGCCTTCAAACAACAACTAAAATGGGCGAGCTCATAAACCTGTTTTTAAACGGGCTAATATTACATAAACTTAATTCACCACATTTACATGGCGGATTGAGTCAACCCAATGAGCCCAACTCACTTTGACAGCTCAATCAACAGCCTTATTGTTTTTTTTTTTTTCCCCATTTATTCTTGAACCTTAAGTCTCTTTAATCTTTAGTCTTGATTTTTTTGGTGTTGATGAGATTTTATTATCATTTAGAAATTCAAGAGTTTATTATTAGAGGTGTTAAAATTTGGAATGAAAAGCAACATATAGCTTAGTGATACTCATGTCATTTTTAGAATTGGAAAAGTCTAAAAAATCCTCATGAACTATACTTTTGTTGCACTTTACCTCTCATATTTCAAAAACGTAAAAAATACCTCATTCAACTACTAAAATGTGCATTTTACCCCAACACCCAGACGAACATCCAAAAATAGACAAAAAAGAATCACGTGCTCGGCACGTTGAGTGTTTAATTTGGGCTATAGTGCAATTTATAAGGGTATAAATGAAAATAAACTTATTAAAATAGGGTCAAAAAGTAATATTTAAAAAAATTTGGCGTCAAATTATAATATTCAAAAATTATCATCTTCAACCTCTCGCGGGTATCAATTTCTAGAATTCAACCCGTTTTCAAATTCATTTGGGTCCTCTTCATATCTCTCTTATTTCTCAACTAAAATTTATAAATCATATATCATTTTAAAGCTTATGAATTTGCAACAACATTATGCTATTAGTTTTAAGATTGAAGCTCAAAATGAAGCACGAAAAGCTAAAGGCAACAGCGGTACATGTCACTTAATCCAGCCAATCAATAGTGAATTTCTTCAAATTCTTTGAGGGGTTTTGTGCGAAATTCGTTTTTTAATACTACCCAAGTAATTTCTTTTTTCAAATGGCTCAATCTTTCTTCAAATTCTTCAAGGGGTTTCAAAATTTATTTTCTAACACTACCCAAGCAAGTTTTGAGGACATTAGCTATGGTTTTTTGAGTTTCTAGCTACGATTTCACTTCTTCTCTTATTCCTCTCTAAGTAAGAATGAATTTCTCTAAATTTTTTGAAGGATTTTGGAGTTCCCAGCTATGGTTTTCTGGCTTTTTGATTTTTTGAGTTTTGAGATTGCACGTGCATGACACGTGATTCTTTCCGTCCATTAATGAATGTTTGTCTGGTATTTGGGGGTAAAACACACATTTTCGTAGTTGAAGGAGGTATTTTCTACGTTTTTGAAGCATGTGGGTAAAATACAATAAGAGTATAGTTCATGGGATTTTTTAGATTTTTCCCTTTAGAATTTATAAATNATTAAATATATCTATTTTAATAATAAAGGATAAATTAGTAAAAATACTTTACAATAAGACTTTTCCTTCCCTTTCCTTTCCTTTTGCTAATTTTAATCATCCAAACAAAGGAGAGGAAAACCCCTCCCTTTCCTTTCCCTTCCTTTCCCTCCATTTCCTCTCCTTTCCTCTCCTCTCCCCTCCAAAAAAACTCTCAAACAGACCCTTAAAGAGAGAAATTAAAATTTAAAAATAAGGACTCAATCAGCCTTGTTAAAAAATAAATTAGCAAGAGTCAGTAAATAATTTATATAGAAATTTTAGTAAATAAATTATTACAATGACATAGCACGAAGAAATTAATGACCTCTACCCTGATTCTCCTCTAATTACAAACAAAATTTATTGATGTGACATTAATTTCTCAGTAAATTAAACTAAATCTATCTAAAATTCCAATTAAGTAAAAAGGAAAAAAAAAAAAAACAAGCTAGTGGAATAGAACGATACAGGAAGAGAACGATGGAGAGAAAGAACAGGGGCCAGAGTACACAAGAATTTTCAATAGAACGGAGGGTGGAGAGAAGGAGAACGATAGAGAGAAAGAAGAGAGGGTAGAGTGAAAGTGTATGAAATAAAGATGGAGACAGAGCTAGAGCAAGACGAATAGAAACAGAGAGACCTAAGCTGGGAGAAAGGAAGCAGATCGAGAAGGAGGAATTGAAATTTCAGATTTAGTGTGCGGGTAATCCTTTGTCTGGGTAATCCTCTGACTCCTTTATCAATCTGTGCTAAGTAAAGGTAAAAAAAAAAAAAACTTGCTTTTATTTCTTCTCCCTTGCTTACCCTCAAGAGTCCCAATTTGCTCTCCCATTGTTGCGAGTGGTATTTGAGGAAAAGCTTGGGTGCTATGGCGTTGGTGGGGCAACTTTGTTAAATGATATATATAGCCATTGAAAATTATTTCATGTTGTGGGGGCAAATGCCCCCACCTCCTTGAACATAGATCCGCCGCTGCGTAATTCTTCTTGTATAGTGAAGGTGGAAAAAATCTGGACCAGTAGAGGTACAATAGATTTTCGAAAAATATGTGATGAGTTTAATCTGATGGTCAGAATTTATTGTTAGCTGAAAAAAATACTTTTTTTTTTTTTTAGTTTTGGGTAAAATTGTATTGTGGTCTTAATCCTTGAAGATAATAAATATCTCCTCTCCTCTTATGGTTTTATGGATTATGATGATATCCGCAATTTAGAACTGCTATATCTCGTCAATATTGTGCTTTAGATGCTGAACAAAGCTGAAGTCTTTCTTATCTCATAGGTGTGCTAGACAATCACAAAATAGAAGTGTAAACATTTTTTTTTTTCCAAAAAAGAAAAAAACGAATTGAAAGAATATTGATGTCTTTTATGACTTCTTTGTAGATGTTGTCAAGCATGGACCTGCCTACAACTGAAGTGGACCTTGGGCCTGAGAAGATTGAAGATGAAAAAGAGGGAGGTCTTCCTTTCCGTTGTGATCTTTGTGATACTGAAGTAGTTCACAAGGTAGCTCAAATGTTCATGCCAGGATTAGCCACAGCCTGTGTTGATAACACATCAGGAGATATCTTCAGAACTCCTGGTTCAGTGGCGGCTGATTTGAGAAGTGAGATGACAGATTATCTTACCCAGAGAAGCGAATCATTTGTTGCTGAATCTGTTATCTTACAAGGTGGTCCAGAAGCAGAAGTATCAGATAACCCTTTTGATATAATTTCTGATTTTGTTGATGACTTCGCAAGTTCAAAAAGGAATTTGTTTAGTAGAGTTTCAGGATGGCTGCTGAACGAAAAGAGAGAAGACAAAATTGATGATTTTATTCAAGATATGGAAAAGGATGGATTTTGGTCGCTGGATAAGAGAGAAGCTATTGCAGAGACTTTGCTTAAGAATGTTGACTTCAAGTGCTCATTCCATTGTAGCATGAAATTTAATTCTGAGGGAGAGCTTGCCAATCATGTTTACAACTGCAGCTTTAGATGTATGATCTGTGAAAATGAGGGTTGTGATTCCAGATTTTGTGCAGCTAATTTGGAGAAGCATGATGCAATTTGTCCTTTCAAGATAATTCCATGTGAGCAGAAGTGTTCGGATAGCATTATGAGACGTGCGATGGACAGGCACTGCATAACCATTTGTCCAATGAGGCTTGTAAACTGTCCTTTTTATTCAGTGGGTTGTCGGGTTGCCATTCGACAATGTAATATTGAAAAACATCGTTCAGATTACCTTCATTCTCATTTGCTGTACATTCTTCAAGGATTCTACAGGAAAGCATCTGAGGAAGATCTTAAACAACGAGTGAAGCAAATTGTACAGGTTAGTCTGTGGTTATATTTGTATGGAACCCTACCCATACCCCTAATATAAAAAATTAAGAAAGAGAATGTTTGATAAAAATGAGAAAATTAGCATTGAAATTTAGTACTGATTTGCAGTATTGACAATTTTATGTATGGAATTTGTAATGTTCGAAAAAGATTTTCGTTTTAGGTATGGGAGTATATTATAAAGGATACTACTGCCATGTAATTAAATAAATAATGATGTGTTAATGAAAAGTATTATCATTCAATAAAAGAAATGAAGTTATTTGAAGGAAAGAGTCATTGCTGCAATGGTTCAACAAACCCATCCGTTAATCATTTTCAGCATTTTGTCACTTGATTATTTTTGGTGAAGAATACTAAAAGATTTGCAGTGTTGAATGCTTAAGCATATCTTTTATGGTTCTTGTGAGCATATCAATATTCTATTTGGTCATTTGAGAACATTGTCGTAAGAATTATGTTTTAGATTAATAAATAGCCACTAGTTGAACAGGAAGATAACTTTGACTTCTGGGCAAATCAAGTTCTGCTGGATTTTATTTTATTCATCAGTTTCTAGTGAAGGTAATCATCAGAAAATTCTTTCAGGCAAGTAAAATAAGGTTGGGGAGAGTTTGAGAGATTGCATTGGGTTTTCTCATGGAGTTGATAGGCTTAATTAGTGGCTTTAGATCATTCATTGATAGAGACATGAAATCATAAGTTCTTGCCATCAGTTGCCATTCAGTTACCATAAAGCTTTGTTGCGCCATATTATTTGGATAGAGAGATATGCCAATTCCTTTGTTTTAGTTAATAATTCAGACTTCAATTTTTTGTGATAGGCTGAATCAAACAGCCGGTTAGCAGGAGCTCGGGATGTGAGACCTTTAAAGAACATTGTCAAGGAGCTTGAAGCTAAGCTAGGGCCTTTTGAAGTCAGTGCCATGAATGAAAATGGTGAACAGAAAAATGCCAAGGACGAGGATGCTGAAGATGGTGACATGGAAAAAAAGGGCACTGAACAGACTGCAAATATAGCAAATTCATCAGAAAATTCTGAAGTAAGTTCCATCATGAATAACAATACTGCAGAGAATAATGTCAATATTGAAGACAGGGACAGTGAAATGAAAAACGAGGGTGGTGAAGTCAGTGCCATGAAGAAAAATAGTGAAGAGAAAAATGCCAAGGACGAGGATACTGAAGATGGTGACATGGAAAAAAAGGGCACTGAACAGACTGCAAATATGGCAAATTCTGAAGTGAGTTCCATCATTAATATCAATACTGCAGAGAATAATGTCAATAATGAAGACAGGGACAGTCAAATGAAAAACGAGGGCGGTGAAGAGAGCACATACTCAAATATGGAAAATTCTGAAGTAAGTTCCATCATGAATAACAATACTCCAGAGAATAATGTCAATAGTGAAGACAGGGACAGTCAAATGAAAAACGAGGGTGGTGAAGAGAGTACACAGAATGCAAATATGGCAAATTCATCAGATAAACCTGAAGTCAGTGCTGTGAACAAGGACACTGCGGAAACTTGCAAGGAAAAAGATGCTGAAGATAGTAGTTTGGAAATCAAGGGTAATGAAGAGAGCAAACAGACTAATCTGGCAAACTCATTATAAATATAGGAGCTGCCAGTCAGCATCTTATGCACTATTTTCCCGCCTAAACTCCTGACCATTTTTTTCAAACATCGCTTGGCCTCATTCCATGGTTACTGAAATGAGTTTCCTTATTTTTGTCAATTAAACTAAATAATTGGTTAATAAATTTTCTAAATTTTTTCCCTCTCCTAAAAGCCCATTTTACTTTTTTTTCACACTATCTATGCCTTAATTGTTGAAATAAGTTTTCTTGTTTTGCCAATTAAACGAAAATCATCAGTTGATTCTTCTAATTTTCAATTTTGAATCAGCATGCCTTTTGGATGACAATTCATGTATATTAAGTCTAATTTTCATCTGGATGAAAATTTACAATTGAAAACAAAACAAGACTATCCAATTCATTTAGTATAATCGACAATATGATTTTAAGTAGAATTTATTCGATTCTTAATTTAAGAAGTAACATACCTATCTAACATATTTGATGGCTAATGCCAAACTTATACAGATGAGATTTTAATATATCGTATATTAGAAATGTTGACGACTTATTAACTTCTTCATATCTATAGGTTTCAAAGATTTATCTTTCTTTTACCATTTCTTTCTCTTTAAACTAAAACTAGTTATGAATCCCCTAAAAAAAATATAGTTATGAAAATCATAATAGATATACAAATTTTGAAAATAAAAAAAATATATATATGAAAACAGAAAATTCAGTTAATTATTAGATGTCTATATAGATAATTGTTCTTAAAGTCTTTGTTCTAAAAATTAGAATTAGGCAGGAAAGAAAATAAGAAAAACAAAAATTGATAATGAACTAAACATCATGATATTATCGTATGTACCTTGATGCATTATAATTTTTTTGTCTCACTTCTTTCCTTCATTTTTTTTTGCAAACAAATGAAAAAATATTTTATATTTTGTTGCTAGAGTATTTTAAGAAATTTCGTATTTAGTTAAATTTTAAAAAAAATTAAAGAGGTTAACAGCCTTAAGAGTCAATAGATTTTTTATCCTAATTTTGTCAATAAATCATATGATGATAAGAATGTGTAACTTAAAATGTATTTAACAACATATAGTATTCATTAACTAAAATAAGTTAATTTAAAAAATTATTATGCATATTAATTTCAGTTTAATTCAACATTCACATAGCTACAAAAATTAAACTAAAATTAATATATATTCCAAAAATAATTCTCACTTGATTTAATATAATAATTAACTTTTCAAATCTTTTTTTTTTTATGTGAACGTATACTTTTAAAAATACTAGAAGCTTATGTCTCAAATTATGAGTAGTGATTTTAAAAAGATTAAAGTCAAAATTCCCCACGGCCTAAAAAAAATAGTCAAATATTCTACTTAACTTCACCTTCTCATATTGTCATATTTCCTTCAGCCTCCCAAGCAAGGAAACTCTAATCACATGCAGACACAAGAAAATGAAATTAAGCTCCAATAGCAACGGACAACGCATATGATAAGAAACCCACAAATTTATCATTGTGACTTTAGATCAAATACATAACCAAATAGAAAGGTTGAAAAATAAAAACTCATCAGTCGAAGACGATATATTCTAGTGAATCAACCGCAATATCAAAACAGAGAGCTCCCAATATCTTTTCTTCAAGCACGAACTCCCTTAAGACTAACCATACGAGTAGATACATCCACCTGGGAACCCCTCAATCCTGAACCACTGTGAGTATTCCTCCCCGAACCTCCATACGCAGCATCTTGATACCTCGTACTCTGATAGCCTGCACCTGCTCCTCGCCCCGTTCGATCCTTTCCACTCCCAGCTGCCTGGCTTAACGCAAACGGCCGTCCACCACCAATATATCCTGTGCGTCCCGCACCACTACCTTGCCTTGGCTGAGTATGGGACAATTCTTGCCATCTACCACCCAATGGAGCTGTTCCACCAGCAGCAGCAGCGTAGTCCTGGCTATCTCTACGCCTTAGAGGCAGATCCAATCCACCACCACCTATTCTTGCCTCTATTGCCCTTTCATTACTCTCGGCAATGATGGATAATTTCTCAGTCAACTGGAAAGCTAACGCCTGTAACCTGGAGTGCTCAACATCCTGGAAAATAATGCACCCACTTGGCTGGTCCCAGCTTGCATGGAGCTCCTCATTGATCATCATCCTACTAACAATGCTATGAGTGTGAGCAACAGACAGGTCAAACATTTTGGAGAGCTGTTCCAGGCTCAGAGAATCATAGGATGAAGAAAAGGTAAAGAGGTATGTCCTCAAAGCTTCCTCCTTAATTTTGTCTCCCAGCATCTCTAGTACTGTATCACGATTTCTAACAAACTTCCATACATCAAGGGACTTGATAACATCAAAAGCCTTATGAAAGTCTCCCTTGCTAAGAGCCCTTGTTGCAGCCATCACGTGATCTCTGACATTTTCAGGGGGACCTGTGAATGTTTGCTTCTCGCTAACCTCAAGCAAGCGCCTGAAGGTCTTGCTAATGACCTTGCGCTTTGCATCATGCACATTTGCGGCCATGTTGGGGACTTCAAGAAGCATAGCACATATAAGATGCACGGACTCCAAGAGCTCAAGATTTATGTGCATATGATATGGCATCTGACGTCTCCTTTCCAACCTTTCCTGCAATAGGGGAAAAAAATAGTTATTTATTACTAATATGTTTTTCGGCCAAAAAAAATTTACTAATATGTTTTCATCAGGTAAAATCCTCACAATATTAAAATGTAAAAATTAATCTTGATGAACATATACAGGACAACTTGATAGACCTCGATGAACATGAAAAACATAACTACAGTGATATAAACATTTTAGCATTATTCATTTCTTTGTGTCAGATTCTTAATAAGACATTCATTTGCTATTATTTGGAAAAAAATTCATTCATTTTATGTATATTATAGTGCATCCACACAATAATCATAGACAAATTACTGTCAATTAACTGTGAATATGAAACTTTCAGTTCTACAAAAGAAAGCTTAATGTTACTATCTATTGATAATTAATTTTTTTCTTTAATTTTAGCAAAATTAATGACTATAGCATCACCTGACTGGAATGACAGGAGATCTTAGTGTCTTGAGGAGCAATACACAGTTTACTTTAGGAATAATTGATGGCAAGCACACATATAGAACAAAGAACAATCTTTCAGCGGCTCTATTAGTCTCAATTTGTGAGCGCATCAAGAGCTGATTATTCAAAGGAAGGCAGAATGTAACTTTCTAACAAAACAAGTATAAAACTAGATAAAAGGAAGAAAATTTGATAATGATACACAATTATGAATGAAGAGAAACAATATGGAAAACAGGAAAAACAGTACCTGTTCTGGAGTCTTCTCGTGATACCGACTTTGTGAGACACCCTGAGCAAGGAGCTCCTTCACCCTTCCACCAGAATAAAGTTCAGAGAGACAACCATGAGCTTCAGCAATCAATCCAACCCGAAAAGCACACAAACCCAGCTGCGACACAGCCCTGTTAAAAAGTATCTGTGATGAAATGTCCATAAGTTGAATGCCATCTTGCAAATGGCTCATAAGCAGCAGGTCGCGAGCTGTTGAGAACTCATCAAGAAGAGCATGGTGATATATATCACAAAGCATTGCACGTGCTTTAGTACGCTCATCCCCATATTTATATATCAGGGAGACCAATATATCCATTAGGGTCCTGCTATTCTCTGGAAAAGTAGGTTTCCGTAGCACAATCTCAGGAGTAACAACAAATGGAGCAGGAATCCTTGTGTCCTCAAAACCTTTTGGCTCGTCACCAGCTTCTCCACTATCTCCATTTTCAGTCAGCTCAGCCAATTTTCTCATGGCATCATAAACCTCTTGTGGTTTGTAATAGATGAGTTCAACCCGCTTCAAGGCCACTTTAGAAGAAGCTTTGAAATCTCCAACCCTTGCAAGGTACTCCTGGACATTCTGAGCAAGAACCAAAAAGATGGGCTCATCCCTGAGTCTCTCAACATACTCACGAGTATGAGGATCTATGCATTGCAAGCTCTTAAAAAACTCGGCATCTATCCTTTCTAGAAAAGCAACTAAATTCCCCCAAACCCGAATTTGTCCATTATAGTCTTGCCCCTTCTGAGTTTCATTCTCATCTGGCTCTACTGAATCATCAACCACAATGTTCCTATACCCCTCCAGAATATCAAGAATGACCAGCATATTCTGTACACATTTCTTCCAGACATTTATAGGCATATGCCCATTGAGACCTGGATTAACATCAAATTGAGCAGAAACAACACTAAAAAGAATTTGCAGCTTCTGTGCAGGTGTCTTAGCAACTTTGGTTAAGAAGGTCAGCTGCTCAACCTGTTCAAACCTTCCAGTTCCCCTCCTACCCCTAGCTGCCACAATCTCTTTGAACTTCTTGTTTACCATTTCCCAAGTGATCTCACTAGGGTCTTTCATAAATTGTTTATCCATAAGCCTATCTTTCTTGCTAAGCTTGTGATCCCAAGGGCCATCATTTGCATCTTCTTTATCATCTCCTTGCTCATCGCCGTCAGAGTCTGATTTGATTGGAATATCGTCAGGCTCAATTATCTCTTCAGCTTCACTTTCCTCGTCCTCTGTCTCTTCGTCTTTTTCCTTCTCACTCTCAGGATTCTCCCTATATTTATTAATCAAATCCTCATACTGCTTATTGTTCTTCTTCAATTTCTGCTTCATTGAGTTCAAGGCTTTTGCATTGCTACTACTCATCTTCTTTTTGGCATCCTTATTTGCCAAAGCCTCAGATAAGAAGTCTTCCAACATCACAAGTGCCTTAATGTAAAGTGTGGGGACCTTCTCAGACTCGGTGACACGCATGACTTTCTCAAGTTGTTTGTTGATCTTGTCAAAGCTCTCTTGCAAGCTCACCCAGTCGTTAATTTTCATCGCATTCTTCATCTGGTCCACCGTAGAAGACATCTCCTCAAAACGTTTGTCTTTTGCTGACCTAACAACACGCTTTTGGCCATCAGAGTCATCACTATCACTATCATTCGTCTGTAAGTATCTGTTTTGAGCAGTAGCTGGCTTAGTAGGATCATCAACATTATCAATTTCTTCATCAAAATCGCTCTCCTCCTCCTCAGAGTCACTACCACCCTGTCATTCAAAAAATAATATGCTTCAATAAGAGAAATAAAATATAATCCAATTCCATAGAACAAAACATATGTCAGAGACCTGGGTCCAGAATCTCGATGCCATCCTGAGTCAAAGGCTCCAAGCAGCAGACCAATCTGCCAATGCAGAAGATAATAACATGATATGTTATGCGGAAGCACAGCAAGAGACTAAAAACAAGTGGTAAGCAATAAAAGATGCAGAAAAATGAAAATAAAGTATTGAGATCAATTCAAAATATCACGTTTAGCATCACCATAAGGGATAAGCTATGGGAAAAATCATAGTTCAATAACCTAAAATCCCGGTTTAATAGATGAGAAAGGTCAGAAATCAGACAATATAAAAATTCAACAAAGGACCAGCCAAAAAAGACACCCAACTACTGCTACCCAAAATTTGTGTTTTAGTTGACAATTATCTCGTTTGCAGCGTAAGTTGTTTTCTGCTGTTATTCTATGTTCGAGAATTTCAAATATCTTTAAACTGTCTCCAAAAATCTGAATCAGCTAAATAAACATGAAAACATCATACACACAGAAAATGCAGACCTTTGTTTTCCCATCGGTCATTAGAATACAAATAAAATACATATATGGACTTGTATACCACCTTAAGAATGAAATGAATTGAAAATCAAATAAAAGGAAATCGAACTATCATGAGAACGAAAACTCACAAATATGAATTTACACCAACAGAAACCAAAGATACGAAGACTGCATAGAGATCACAGTGTTGATTTAGAATTTAAATGTACAAAATAAACCCTGGACTCGCGTTTGTTTGCTGGGAAAAATCTTGATGCTAAGAAACGAAAATCCTGATACCTATCAGTCGTAGGATGAGAGAAGCAGTTCAGCTAACCTGTGGATTCGTTCTCCTGGGAAAATCACAGTGACCAGGAGCACAACGATGAAGACAGAGAAAGTAACTGCTCTTGCTGCTTGCTATTGGATGCGGCGCACGAACACAAAGCTGGGGTGATAAGGAACAAGAACGAAGAGAAGATGCTTTAGAGGTAGCTTGGTAGGGCACCGAAGAGACTTCAATCTGGTCAGACCCTGATACCAATTGGGCTCAAATGTGTGGAAGACTGAGTGAGGCCCATCCAATATCAGCCCATATTAGCCCAATAACTTTTGAACCTTTGGCCCATGGTAAGTTATCTACTGGATAGGGAACGGTTTTTGAAAAAAAAAATATATCTGACCAAATACATTTTCTAACGTAGAATGCAAGCCCATCACAAACCCAAAGCAGACGAAGATATGGGCTACATAACAAATACGAATACGCAGCACTCCAGTAAAACTTCTCATGGGCCTTGCTCTTGTCGGTAAGCCACTGCTATCAAGGTGCTCTAGTGAACTTAATCATGAGATATTTTTAATATAAAAAAAAAAACAAAGTAGAAAAATAAAGTGAAAAGTCTTTTAAAATATTTAAAAAATACAGTAAAAATTACTTGAGTTCTTAAAAAATATTTGTATCAATTAAATTCTTAAAAATATAAAAAATCATCAAAATAATCATTTTACTCTCTATAAAAGAAAAAAAAACCCTCTACTTTTTTTTTTCAATTAAATGACTGTAGAAGGTTTTTAACATTTGACCTCCTACAAATTTACCAGAGCCCCACTACTAAACCAATCCTTTTATTTTGTAAATTAAATTATTCTTAAATCCCCATTACTAATTAAAAAAGGAGAGAAAAAAGCTCACATGGCGAAAGGTTCAGTTACTTTAACAATTAAAAAAATGTTAGGGAATATTATCTAACGATATACAGTAACAATTAGTCAACAAGGGTAAAGGACTTGAATAGGGTAATTTTTTAAATAAATTCTATCAATATGGTACTTCTCAAACTAATTTCACTAATACCTTGGTTTGTAATTTTTAATATTATCATATTCTAAGAAAAAAAATGTGAGGAGAAGGAGTGGGTGGCACAATTTGGAACAGATGATGACATTAGCCCAATTGCGCCACTAATTTTCCCGTACTTTGCCTCCATGGAATTTGACTGTTAGAACAATTGGAATTTTTATCATATTGCGTCAATGGATTGGAATTTAAGTGAATGGAATGCACTTTTGCAGCACCTCCAATGCCAGCTATGGAAACATACTGCATAACTCAATTTATCACAATTGATATGACTACGACACCACAATAATTTATTACACTATTTCAATTATCATATCAATCAATTTACACACATTATAATTTGTAATACACAAATAGCATAAATAAATTATGTTATGGAATATGTTCGCATAGCTGGGTTTAGACGTGTCGTAAAAATGCATTCAATTCACTTAGATTTTAATCCATTGACACAATATAACTGAAATTTCAACTGTTCTAACTGTTAAATTCCTTGCGAGACAAAGAACGGGAAAATTAGTGACACAATTGGGCTAATGTCATCACCTAACATGTGATGCCATGTGTCACCTATTAGGTGACTACAAATGGCAAATTGTGCCACCCACATTTCAGCCCTCCTTCCCCTCACGTTTTTTCAAAATAGATGTCTTATTTACATTTTACACATTATACGTATTTCCCCCACTTAGTTAAAAACATAATTTTTTAGAATAGATGAACTGCAGATTTTATTGAAGTAATCATATATATCGATGGTGTGGAGGATTAGAGATCAATAACCCGTGAACAAATAGAATGAAATTAGTGATTTTGAACAAAAATCAGACAAAATCTTAAACTGAGTTTGGATGAAAAGATGATTTGACAACACAAGCTTTAAAATGGTTTAGGATTCAATAAATCAAATGAAATGGTTCTCATATATATCACAGATTTAGATATAGTTATATCATATGACTTATGTTGTAAATATATAAATTATACATTTAAAGTTCATCTGTATTATTGATTGTGTACTATCACATCAATATTTCTCTACAATAAATTATGTGACATAACTAAATCCAAATCTAAATATCACATAACATAGAGTAGCATTTAAGATTACATGTAACGCTGTTTTAATTAAAGGTAAAATTAAAGCAACAAACAAAAGGGTTGTTGAATGAAAGTGCTTCACAGCAGTCTCGAACATCTTCAAATTTAAAGTTTTTGTGCTTTGACCATGAAACTAAGTAGTAGTAAATAGCGCTGTTTGAATTTGGAAACTTTTTATAGAATAATAGGAAAGAAAGAAAGATTCATAGAATAATAATGAAAAGTTAGGATAAGGAGGCAAAAAGTACACAATAATGAATTAGAAAGAATAATTTCCATTGATTTCTGAGCAAGCCTCCCTTCTTTTTATTGCCTTTTCATATTGTTAGCTATGAACATTGACTAAGTTGATATGGGACAAAAGTTACGTACATCTTTATATATATTTTTTATTTAAAAAAATAAACTTCATCCTGGTATCTTTTTAGCAAATATCCAGAGTAAAATGTGTTCCCAAAAACACATAAGAAAGCACTTGCAACCTTATCCTCAAGTCTTTCCATACTTTTTAGAAACTAATGTTATTAACGTTAATATTGAACTGCATTTGTTGGACCTAAAAACCTTAGCAGTAACGAACTGCGGCAACTCATGGCCAAAATAAATTAGAAAGAAAAAAAAGGAAGTGCAGCAAGCCAGCAAGTAGGAAGTAGCAACTGTTGACTAGATTACTGTAGACAGTAGTGAGCTGTCGGTAGCAACTGTTGACTAGAGTACAGTAGACAGTAGTGAGCTGTCGGTGCTTAGCGCTGCTTTGCTCTCATCAACTCGTGTAAGTAGAAACGCGTTGGACCTAAAAGGCTTACGGCAAAGCAGAAGAGTCTGTGTAATTAAGTATAAACTAAAAAACAAAATATTGAATTCAATGGCCAGATTTGGTAAGAAATTGATGTAATATTTATATTAATTCCAGAAGTCTCACTATTTTTTGCACCTAGTTTACATTTTTTTTTTATCATTTCAATGGTCCAACGAAATAGGAAAATGAATATGTCACTTCTTCAGTACCATCCAATAAAATTAAACAGGAGGTGGAAAAAGAGTTTTTCCTATTCTTTTGTTCCGTTTGTTTTCTTTTATTTGAACTGTTATCGCTCTCTTCTCTGATCAAACCAAACAGAGGTTAGAGGTATTAAGGATGAAAAATTTTCTGCGTATACTGCTGCACTGGGCGGTCGTATAATTAAAGAGTTCACCAACATCAGAATTTAATAAAATCTGACATTACAGCTAACTATAACTAGACAGGTGTTGAAGCGGCATACGTCAACGTTGTCTAAGTCCGTACTATACGCCGTACGTGGTAAAAGTACGTAGCTGTTTGCATGAAAAGTTGGCTTCGACAACGCATTGTCGGAAATCTCTGTGGACTTTTTAAAAGCAATTCTGAATCCGTATGCCTCCCTCCCAACACATCACGCAGTACTTCCACGTACAAGCAGTACTGGATTTATAGCGGCGGTGCAGCTCACTTTCCGACCCTTTTTCCAGTGTTTTCTTTCTTTATTTTGTCGGTGAATATGCTCTCTTGTACTTTCTGTGATGCTATATATTATATTAGAGTGCTATGGGAAAAAAATTGATGAAAATGATAAAATACCTATTTGGATAACCATTTTAAACGACACAACATGGCTTTCAGGGAGAAGTTGTTTATGAGGAGAATAAAAAATAAGAGCAGTATCAATTTTTCTATATTCTTAAATGAGATAAAATTGAGGAAAAAAAGTAAATTAAAAAGTACTAATATATCTCTACTGGAGAAAATTATTTTTTAATTTTTAAAATTGTTATTAATAGAATAAAATTATATGCTTTTCATTAGTACAAGTTCTCCCCAATTTCTCCTCAAATTTAGAGCGAGTGAAAAATAGTTCATCCTATATTTAGTTTTCTTCTTACTTTCAAGTTTCAATTAATTCTCTTTATATTTTCCTCATCTCTAGTCAAAACAAGTTGAAAATTACAATCTTCATCACTTTCTTTTACTATGTTTTACTTTTTACCACAATACCCCATTCAATCCAATGGGAAAAGAGTTCACCGATAAAACACAATATAGCAAATAGTTAAACTAACTACTTATTATTTGTTTTGGTAGTTTAAGAGGTTTTAAATTTAAACTCGTGCTTTTGAAACATGTTCAACCGCAATAAAAACAAACTACAAATTTTGTTTTTCTAGATAATAACAAATACAAATATGAAGAACGAATCTGTGAGTTCTTCATAAATTTTTAGTAATATTATTTACAATAATTACAGTTCCTCTTAATTAACTACTTATAAGTTATATATGGTTGTAAATGCAACAAAATTTGTTGATAGCATTTGTTATTCATTTAAGGGCAGGATGAATTAAAATGGTTGTAAACGCAAAATTTTGTAGACAACATTTGTTATTTATTTGAGGACAGGAAATAGAAAAAAAATAAAAACAAAAACCCCACGTGATTGGACACCATCCACTTGTTACTCTACTCAAAACTCCTTTGCTTTTTTGTTTTTTTTTTCATCTTCTCCCTAACACCCTCCTATATATAAATCTTGCAAGAATAGCAAAGGAGCCAATATATTGCAGCATTAAGCTTTGTGAAAGAGAAAGCCATCCCAGCCACCCTGTAATCTTCTGAGCCTCCGAATAAAGAAGCCAAACTCTTTCCCCTTCATCTTCCCTCCACATTGTTCGGTCTCTCTTACATTGATACATTCTTTACCCCCATTTCTGTTATTCGTTTCTGGCTTCCCCTTCGTTCTCTTTCTACCTTTTGTGGGTTCCACCTGTCTCTGCCCAACCTCGCCTGCAGCCTATCTTCATCTCTGGTGGCTGGTGCCACTATCACAGATTAAGGTAGGAGGTAGGACCCTCATACCGTTCATTTGATTTCTCTCCCACCCAAATACAATATTGGTAGAAATGATTTTGCAGTTATGGAAAAATTGAATTGTGGAAATGATTTCTGGTGTTTTGGATTGAGATATACAACAATGTTGGTAAAATAATTTCTGGGTATATATGACAATGTCATTCTTGAAATAGATGTGGATGAATATTCCAGAGGAGACGAAACATTACCCCAAATATTATTTCTCTTGCAATGCCATTGGACTTAGTAGATAAGATGTTTTCCCCACTCTATATCTGTTACCTATATTTTTCTGTGGTTTATGAGTTCATATCTGATAAATGTATTGTAGTGCTGATTCCCAATACTTCACACATTTTTCCACCTTGTTTGCTTATTGTAACTGTCTGTCCATTTTAATAGGTACCTGGATCCATAGCTCTTGTTGATTGTGATCTTTGATTATTTGAAGAAATATTTATCACATTTCATTACATGGGGAAATCCTTTCCTTTCCGCCGCCGCGATTTGGATAGTCCCTTGGAAGCCATTCTCTTTAGATCTATTAATTTTGGGTGTGGAGATGTAAAGCATCCTTTCCGATCAGTTAGTTTCAATGGCCGTGCCTCAGAATCTGCCATAAAGAAATTTTATTGTTCGGGAACGATGATACTTAAAAAGTCACGTAGTTTTAAGGGGCGGGAGTTGGAGACAACGTTCTCTTTTAAAAATTACACTGCAGATATGGAAAATGACATCTGTGGTAAATCAGTAGGCACAAAGAACAAAGACACTTTGGATCAATTGCCAAGTTCAGGTAGTAACTTGTCAGAGAGGAACTTCCATTCATCATTGCCAGAGCAAGGGAGTCCAAGAGACCAAGCCGCATTAAAATTGCAGAAAGTTTACAAAAGTTTCAGAACAAGGAGGCAGCTTGCAGATTGTGCAGTTCTTGCAGAGCAGAGATGGTCAGTATTTATATTTGTACTTCTATAATTGAAAATTTGTATTCTGTATAATGATTCATTAATCATAGATGTGTTGTCCACTATCATTTAATAATATGTAGTCATCTTTGGTCTGGAAGTAATTCTTACACTCTCAGATTTTAGAATTGGTACTTGCAAGTACCTCTTAAGAATGCGGTTAACTCCCAAATCCTATGTAAAGGTGCAATGGTTTAATGTCTCCCATCTCAGTGCAGTCTCCATTAAACATCTAGCTCTTAATATTCTTCCCTATGTCATAATAAGTATTAAATTCTTATATAGGTGGAAGGTGTTGGATTTTGCTGAACTTAAGCGGAGTTCTATATCATTTTTTGATATCGAGAAACCAGAGACGGCCATTTCACGTTGGTCAAGGGCAAGAAAGAGGGCTGCCAAGGTCAGTAGTTCTAACTGAAATTACTTGAACTTTTTGTAATGTTATTGTTGTGGTTTAAAAATGAAAATTTGGTGATTCTCCTTTCTTTGGCAGGTGGGAAAGGGTCTATCTAAGGATAAGAAGGCTCGTAAACTAGCGTTACAGCACTGGCTAGAAGCAGTAAGTCTCATAGTTAAAAATAATGTACTTTCAATTAAACTGCTAGTTTGTCTAAATAGTTGTCTTTATTTCAACAGATTGATCCTCGCCATCGCTATGGACATAATCTTCAATTTTATTATGTCAAATGGCTCCACTGTGACAACAATCAACCTTTCTTCTATTGGTAAGATTACTAGGGTCCTGAAAGGAGAAAAGGAGAATCTTATTTGTGTTTGACAGCAACATTCCACTAGATGATTGATATTTATTAATGTTCAAAATGCAGGCTTGACATAGGGGAGGGCAAGGAAGTCACCCATGAAAGATGCCCTAGATCAAGGCTTCAACAGCAGTGCATCAAGTATCTGGGTCCAGTGAGTTTTCTTGTACCTTATAATATCCCTTTAACCTTCTCATCAAGAAATATCAATCTTCTCTTATCCTAAGCGGAGGGGGGATGAGGGAGAGAATTGTTGGTCAAATACTATATTGTGAGAAGAGCCAAAGTTATTGAATAACAGAAAAAACTCAACTTTTAGATAAATCCACTATTAAGCAACATGTCAAAGCAATTTCAGAAGGCTTTTTTTTTTTTTGTTTGGGTTACAGGCAGAAAGAAAGGCTTATGAAGTAACAATTGAGAATGGACGGCTCTTCTACAAGCAGAGTGGGAATCCAGTAGAAACAACAGGAGATGCTAAGTGTATTTTTGTACTTAGCACATCTAAGACTTTGTATGTTGGGCAAAAGAACAAGGGTACATTTCAACATTCAAGTTTCTTGGCAGGTGGAGCCACATTGTCTGCAGGAAGATTAGTGGTGGAAGATGGTGTTCTTAAGGTATGGAAAAGGAAATAAATCAAGATTTCTGCCATAGATTGATACCTTTTAGCTTTAATTTCTATTTGACATACTGACATTAATATTTTTTCAACCCCAAAGGCAGTTTGGCCTCACAGTGGGCATTATCTCCCAACAGAAGAAAATTTTCTGGAATTTATGTCATTCCTTAAGGAGCATAACGTGGATCTAACAAATGTACAGGTAAAAGATGCAAGACTTTGCTTCTGTATAAGATAGCATATACCAAAATAATTCAAGGTTTCATCATTCATATATGGCGACGATCGATGGCTGCTAACTGCTAGGAATGTCATTATGCTAAGGAACTTAGCTTGAGCTTTCAGCAAATTTTTCTTCAATTTTTGCAGTTATAGATCACTAGAAATTTATGAATTATAAATGGAAAGAAAAAGAAAAGCGAGTAAGATTACTGAAAATAAAATAATGCTACTTTACTCACTCCCTTGTCTTCATTAAATTCAGAAAAGCCCCAGCGAAGAAGAAGAAGACATAGCCAGAAAGAACATAGATCTTCTGCACCGTGGCAACCCTTCACATGCCGATTTACCGCAAAATATTAAAAGGGAAAGTTCCAGTTCATCAGCTCAAAAGATATCTGACTTGAGAAATGAGGATTCTAATGCTAAGTCAAATCCTCATCCACCCTTGTCAAGATTGTCCAGAGGACTAGGATCAAAAATAGCTAGACTTGAAATACCAACAAGAGGTAATGTGTCTGACATTTTCGGGAAGCAATCACATCCATTAACTTGCTATCATCAAGCTCCGGATTCAATGTCAGATGATGGTTATGAGACAGCGGAAGAATCATTTATTGATGAGGAGGAATTTATGGTTTCCAAATCAAACTTGTTTGTTGAAGATGAAGACGAAGAAGATGAAAATCCTATCCCAAAAGAAAAAATTATGAAGAGGATAGATTCTCATAAAGGAATGAATTCATATCAGTTGGCCTTTCAGCTGCATACCAGATGGACAACAGGCGCTGGTCCGCGGATTGGTTGCATGAGAGACTACCCTTCAGAGCTTCGATATCGAATTCTGGAGCATGCAAACTTGTCTCCAAGGACAAGAACTCCAGCAGCATTTCCCCGGATCCTATCACTGACTCGTTTCAACCCAATGGTTGCAACTCTAACCCCTAAGCCTGATGTTCGTTCTGTTCAGAAATTGTAGCGTCTCAAGCAGCAAATCCATGAACCAAAAACACGGAGGAGAAAGTACAAATGCAGTGAAAATTGTTTACTTCTGTTGGGGTAGAGAAAATGAAATAGGAATTCTTTTGCAATACTTTTTGTGCCATTCTTTTCCCGTATAGTTTTGTAGATCTTGTGGTGAATAACTTGTTAAAAATCACAAGAATTTTGTACCTTTTACTTCCAATTCCAGATGAGAAAAGGTAACTGATGAAGTTCTTCTTCTATCCAATCTCAACTGAAATAGCAGCACCTTGTAGACCATTATTAAGATTTCTTTGGTTAAATTAGTTGAGCTGTGACCATAAATATATAGTAGCGTTTCTTTAAGAATTAATAGGTGCACTATATGCATATATTCTCCATTTCTTAAGAGTAGGGCACCATAAATATATCGTCTGATGACAGAAGTGTATGTACAAATTCCAAATGCAGTTTAACAATGCCTAAAAGGGAAAATAGGACAAAAAATTATAATAATAATAATAATAAAAAAAAATGTNAAAATAGGACAAAAAATTATAATAATAATAATAAAAAAATGTGTTGTAGATCAATTAGTCACAAGACTCTCATCGCAAGAAGAGGGTATTATGTTCGCGGCCTCTTATTGACAAAACGAGAGTCTCAAAGTGCCTTCACACAAAACTAAAATTGTGGGTGCTCACCTGAAGTTTGGTAAGTTTGGCTCTATTCAAAAGTTAGGATTAGACCCTAATTCTTAGGTTACCAAAAAAAAAAGTACATTTGTTGAAAACAAAATTTGTATGCAGTGTTATTTAATCGAGAATTAATATAGTGAAATAGCATGAAATAACCTGACAAAAGAAATAAAAAAAGTTAAATAACATTAGACGTTTAATAGATAGCCAGGAATGTTTAAAATATAAACGATTTATGGACTTTTTTTTTTTNATGTTTAAAATATAAACGGTTTATGGACTTTTTTTTTTTTTTTTCATTTTATGGTCAAAATTTATGGAACTGTTACATGACAAATCAACAACTTGCCATGTCAGCTTACTATACTTGTATTCTGTTATATTTTGTGTATTCTGTTGTATTTGATATTCGGCTATATTCAGTTTAGGAGTTAGTTGTCAATAACTGATAGACAATTAGCTTAGCTGTCAAAGGATTAGCCTTTATGCGTATGTGTCATTTTATATAGAGGAAGAGACTACACCAAATAGAATCATTCAACCGTTAATAAGAAGTTCTATGTTTTTCTCTATATTCTTTCTCTTGTGTTCTCTGTATCTCTACTTCAGATTTCAGACTATAACAGGAACTAGATATGCAAAGAAATCATGATAGAATCTATAATAAATTACTTGTTGTCAAACTGAATTCAAAAGTTAGCATGTCAGAATTAAACCTTTAACAACGAAAGTATCATCAATTGAATTCGGAGAAATTAGAAAATAAATAATACTACTAATTGTTCTTTCACCTAAAAAATAAAGATAATGAACAAAAATAAAGTGCAATTCTTTTAACCCATTTTGTGGATCTCCACCAGCGAGCTTTTAGAGCGGACTCGATAACGTTGCAGAACTATTTTTTCCACCCAGTCAGAAATCTTTTAAAAAGATTAAAGTTTTAAGTTCCACCCATTCTTCCAATTTCTCCAATCAAAGAATCTAATTTTGTCTAGCTAATGAGCCCAAAAATATTACACAAATTTATCAGTTCTACTTTAGAAAATTACATTTCTAGGGAAGCAAATAAACTTGCGGAGATATAATTTATTTTTTTAAAAAAAATAACTCGAGGAGTCTAAATAATTTAAAGGAGCTTAGAGATTCTGACTTCTGTGCCGTCATATAAAAAGAATATAATTTGTTTGAAATCATCTTGGGAGGATACCCATGCTCAGAATTCTCATGGTATTACATCTAATTACATGGAAATGCTACCATACATTATATACAACGACACCCAGAACAAAAAAAAAAAANACAAAAAAAAAAAAAAAAAACTAGTTGATACAAGTGAAAAAATCTCTACCTATGCCTGTGGCTGTGTGCGTTTCTTCAAAAGGAAAAAAGAAGCACTGCCCGCTAGATGAAAGGAAATATGGCATACTCAGCATAGAAAAGATTCCAGATAAATCGATAGAACCCTGAAATTGCTTCCTGCAGCATCAGTCAGAAATTTCAAATGTAGCTTGAGCAATTAAAAAAGAAAAACACAAACTTCACCACATAGACCAGAAAAAGTGGTATATAGATAGCTTTATATATATTTTTTTAAAGAAAAAGTTTAAAAAAATTGGGTTTCATCCTGTTGTTTTAATCAGTGAAGTAGGTTTCTAGATATTTGTAAAGAAAATTATCACTCTGTCATGCCCTCCAAGTAATTGACTATCGACACAACGTTGGCCTCCATATAGATTATAGAACCAAATAAGTGGCATTATCAAGTCAAAACTAGCAAAACTAGCACTTCTAAAAATTGACTACTGTGACTGTGACATGAGGTTTATATTACGAAGCTAATCATAATAACACCAGAATTCATTATGTTACAACAGATGAAGATCAAGATACAGCGTCTCAATTTTTTATTGCCTTATTTGTTTCTTTATCTTTGATATTTAGATAAACATAATAAAACGAGTCAAAAAGTTGATACAATTATTTTGATGCAGAATGAGATAATCTATTACCTTTGTATAATTTGCTTGTTCTAATTCCCGTGCCTGAAATATAGGAATAAAATGTTATGACCAAGGATGTTCAGAAAGAAAAGAAATAGAAAGATAAAACCAGAAAAGCAATTTCTACATGGGATCTAGATCCCATAAAACATACACTAGGAGAGGTACAGAGCAAATGTACGTGTATTCTCTAATGTCAACAATACTAGATTTGTAAAACACTACACATTTTATGGTGATAGTGACATCTTCAATGACTTTAAGTCTTGAAAACACTCAGATATCTCATGCCAGCAGCATTTTGAGAAGGGAGGTAGAAGAATTCTGAAGCTCTTTCATTCTCATTGTCTGTGTATCAGTATGTGAGAGTGTCTTGGATTGTTGTGAGGTAGACAGTCAACTAATATCTATGCAGGGACAGAGCGCAGGCTAACAGAAAATTTGATAGCAGAGGCAAAAAACTTAAATTAAATGGGTATTACTATATGACTCAAAACAACCATGCAAAGGTAAAAGGGAGGTCCAGTGCAAAATTAGTTCCTACAGAAGGAGTCATCTCATGCTAAGTTTAATATTCTTTAAGAACATTGTATCCTAATATTCATCAGAAATATTTGATAAAAGAAAAAAAAAAAAAAAAAAAAANAAAAAAAAAACATATTTTGTTTGGAGTAATTGGATAATTTTTTTTTGGGGGGGGAAGCAAGAGGATAAAAAATAAACACAAAATATGTAAGAAAATCACAATATGACAGCCAGTATAGTTATTAATCCAAGACAAACAAACCTGGAAAATCAAGCCTAATGCAAAAATCATATGAGCTGGTATCAGTAACCAACGCTTGAAAGCCTGTAGAGTTTTAGAATTTACATAAGGTTTTGTCCCTGTGAAAGACAATTTATGTTAGTCATTTGTAAATGAAGTGAGTTTATATTCACCTGTGGCATGTAAATTGCTGCCAATATGGAAACAATATAGTTTATGAGCAGAATTCCAGAACCAAGGAAAGCAATGTTCCGAACTCCTAGTTTTGTTGCAAAGGTTGATATCTGATACCTGAAGTTAGTAATTACATGAAGTTGCAGATTAGGTCCAGGAAAAAGTTTTAGGCAGAAGGGGTTTATGTTTTATACATGCACACATGCATATCTAGTGAAATAAAAAGGCAAATGCTGTATTAGAATCTCAGATAAATAAGATCGATGAACCTGCAGCACTAATGCAACTTGATCCCGAAACTTACTTGCGATCCCCCTCAACATCTGGAAGATCTTTCGTTATGGCAATTACCAATGCAAACAATGTTACAAAGGTAGTGATGAAAACCACAGGAGAGCTGCAGGTAGGAATACAAGGACAAAAATATGATAAGTTCTCAAAGTGTAAGTTAGAGCATTAGGGTCTCAACAATTTTGAATAAAAAGCTAACATCAGTGTAAACTCTATTAAATTATACCAGGGAAGCACCATTTCACTTGAAAAGCGGAACTGAATGACTCGTAACCATTTAATGGTGGACTTTGTAATAGTTGATATCCTTATAAAAAATTTATTCTAGACAAGTCTACCTTATATGGTATCTTGTTCCAATTTTAACATCTTGGTGTCATAGTGTTGTCTTCAGGGAGCCCTCTGTCTGAACATCAGGCACTTATGAACCCAGTAAATCACCTAAATCAATTACAATATGAAGCAACAAAAGATAAACTCTAACCCACCTCCACTCAAATGTAAGTCCAAGGGCAGCTCTAGTAGTATAGTACACACCAAAATTAAGCAGAAAACCCCGTACCTGCAGAAACCTCTCTTGTCAATCTTTTGTTCAATCATACGAAAAGATACATCAAATTTTAAACAAACAATTGAATTTATCCAAAACTAATTAAATACTAATCACCATAAATGTTCCAAGAGAAATAAAGAAACTACTGCCTAGTACTTCCAAGATTGAGAAAAGAGGAGGATAAATCATACCGTGGCAATAATAAGAAATGCTGCAACAGGAAATCTTTTCATTCTAAATGGAGGAACAGAATAGATGGTGCCAAGAAAAAGGCCAAGAGTATAAAGAGAGAAAATAAAGGGCCCAAAGTTCAATCCAACAATCAAAAGACCAGCTGCCGCAAAAAAAGTAACCAACAACCATGCAGATTGGACTGAAAGATCTCCTGCTGCGATTGGTAAATATGGTTTGTTTACCCTGAAAAATGAACAGAAATCCAACTCCGATTAATGGGTGCTACATGCATTTATTTAGGTGGAAATATAATTAGAAAATGGAATGATTTCGGATCCAGGGATAAAGAAACCCAGAATGAAGAGAAGTGCAATTAAACATTTGGCTTTTAAATAAAATCTTGAAACTTAGCAAGGAATGTGAGAGGGGGCGTGAGGGATAGGGTAAGAAAAAGAAGAAATCTGTATATGTCTGCATCATACTTGTCAATACTAATATCATAGATTTGATTGATGCCAACTATGTAACCATTCCCACATATCAGAGCAAAAAGACCGAAGAATGCTTTGAGCAAAAGAGACCACTTTATCAGATTTGAATTTTCAATCAATGCTCTTGCCACCAAAGCGCTGTAAATACAAAGAGCAACAATCAACTTCAGTCAAATACCCTGCATTAGGTTGCAAGATCAAGAAAATCATCACAAGCAAGATGTAAAGTTACTCACAATGAACCTAGTGCAGTACCACGTATAGTATGAGGCCTTAAAAATCTCCAACATGCATCTTTGAAATCTGAAACTTTGTCAGCAATTGGAAGATCCGATCCAGAAGCTCCAACTTGAGTGCAGGCCTGGCAGCATCCATTTCACATTAAAGTGATAAATAGACTGAAATCTCATATATCAAAACCAAAATTTAGGTGAAAGTAGGTAATAAAAACAAAGTCGCTATATGTAAAATTGAAATAACTAAGGGCATGTTTAACAAACTGCATTTAGAGCTGTAGATGAACTTTTCGGAATTTATTTATTCTAGTGCATTTGATTCACTTTCTTCTAATCACAATCCACTAAGACTATCTCCATCACATCAGCATTGTTAGTTCACCTTCTTCACCTCTTTATTGCCATCTCACTGTGCCAAGCTAGGCCCAGGGCACAAAACATGTGCAGAGGAAGCAGTGTCATTCATATCCTAACCAGTGTAGATGAACTACTTTTCTTCTATCCTATTTTCTTAAAGAGAGTTAACAAATTAAATAGAGCAACGCAGTTAAGTTGTTTGAACTAATCAGGGTAACAGATACAAATCCGAAGTTCCCGCAATATAGTGACCATATGTAGATGAAAAATACCCTAATTTTACTATGGTAATCTAAATTGGTTGCCAGTCATTCTAAATTTATCAGGAATTGCTAAGAAAAACCCAAATTTACCCACTAAAATACATATAAGCAAAATAAAATTCAAATACGATAGAGAAAAAAAACATACCCTGATGGAAATGGGTCCCTGCAGTCTCTTTGAAACAAGTTTTGAGCAGCTTCTATGATCATTTAGCCCAATTGAATGCTGGTTTCCGGAAAACAGATAAGAAGTTTTGGATGTGGGTTTAGTGGGTAAACTCATATAATAAGAGGAATTGCATTTGAGAATTATAGCCGGAGCTCGAAGTGAAGTTGGACAGGATGAGAGCTCCATGCGGGAGCTGAGGACACAAAGCGCAACAGAGAGTCACAGACACAGAAGCAGAAACAGGCACTAGTCCAACTGTTGATTGTGGGGTCACTATTTCCCTGCGCTTCATATTTACACCAGCCCTCTTGTGTAGTTTTTATTTAGGAGGCCTTTTCTTCTAATGGTGTTTTCTTTGTTTTGTAATGAACTACCATAATAAATGGATTCTATTAATAGCTATTTTTACTTATGACCTATAGTTAACAAATAGTATAGTGGGTGGAATATATTTTATAAACATTTTGTCTTATTTATTGTTTAGAGTTTAAATTTTATCTATTGCAAATATAAAATGTTATATACGATCATTAAATAAAAAAGTGTTCATAATTAAATTAATTTTGATATTTTGTAATTCAATGATTACACAAAATTCTGTATGTTGTCAACATATCAAATAAAATATGTTTATTTATGTATAGATGTCAAAACAAAACTACCCTATCCAATATTTTAAAATATTTTTGTACTGTTAAATTCTGTTATTTATACGCTATAATGCATGTTTAGTGATATATACATTTTTTTTTATATCGTCAATGAATCAAATGAAAGGCATTTGTTTATTTAAAAATATCAAAACAAAAAGGCTGCATTCAATTTTTTCTAAAAATATATTTACACCACTAATAGAACATAATTAAATGGTATTATTTTTGTGTAAATATGAACACAAAATTAGCTCATTCAATTTTTTTTTTATAACAAAAAAAAAAGATGCAACAAATGGAGATAACCCCGCACCTTTCGCATGTAAAGCGAGCGTTCTATTGTTTGAGTTACATCCCGTTATTCTGAAGTAGGTAAATATTAAAATAATGACTTAATCTTCTCTGTTTCCTACCATAAACACAATTAAATAGAAGTCCATGATGGATGCATGTTATTAGTTCACCCCAAATTTGTAAGAATGGTTTACATCTAATGAGATTTTAAAATATATATGACATGTTGAAGAGAAATATTATAAAAAAATTAAATAAAGTTGTTTTAGATAAATTTCAAACTTATACTTTATTTTACTTTAGTTATAATATATAATTATGTTTATGGTTATTTAAATAATTTCATGATTAATAGTCATCTTATATTTAATAGTTACATATTAACTATGGGTTATATATATTTTCAAATGGCCACCAGTTATAATCAAGTCCTTGAATATTGCACATTTGAAAACTTATGCTATGAATAGGGTACTTTGCAAACTATTGTCATGACTAGGGTAGTTTTTTTTTTATTATTATTACATTGAGTGTCGAATTTTCAACTTGAGTGCCAAATTTTTCTCTTTTTTTTTTTTGTTATTTTAAAAGAATGAGTGTCGAATTGTTGTAATGAGAGTGTCGAATTTCTAAAAGAAAACGTGTTAAATGCCGCATTTTCAAAATTTTTTTTATAGTGAGTGTGGAATTTTCATGGGAGAGGGTGCTGAATTCTTCCAAATAAATCCGCTATATTCATTATTAAAAAATACATTTTTTTCCTAAACTGTTTATTTATGCTCTATTAGTATGTAAATATTTTATATTAACTACTAATACATTAATTTATAATAATATTCTACCATCATTCATTAGATAAATCAACCAAACATTTATTCATAATCTCAAAAAATAAATAGCTCATATCATGTATTATTTAATTTAACTAAACATAGAATAAAATATTTATTCTAAAATATTTTAAATAATATTGCATAACAAAATTAAGACTACACATATATTATAATCAACTTCTAAGAATACTCATACATTCTAGACCACTTTTTTTACAAAGAATTAATAAATACTTAACAAACTTTTTTTTTACATAATACATGAACTGTACGAGTAAATACATTATGTTAAAAATTTAAAAAAATTAATTTGCATAAATTACACATAAGACAATATTTATTCACATAATACCAAAATAATTAAATAAACATATATTTAGAGAATTGTCTAAACTGTAGCCTCAATCGTAAACTACTTTCAAAAGTTTCGTTCACTCTTTCTTTTTTTCACAATGAAATATGGCAACTACAATAAAATCTGACAACTTACTATCGTGCATTTCTCACATATTTATAGAGTTGTCAATCCCNTGTCAGTCCCAATTTTTAAATTTGTCACACAATTTGAAAAATCGTCACATAATAACCATAACGCAATTTCATACCTTGTAACAAAATTTTAAAAGTCATTACGCAATATCAAAATTCGTCACACAACCTCTTTAAAATTCGTCAATGCGATGTGAAAATGTGGCACTCCACTAATTTTCTTTTAAAATTTCGGCACTCCCTTATGAAAATGCGACACTCAACCCTTAATTAAATAAAAAATAATAATAAAAATGCGGCACTCAACACATTTTCCTTTAGAAATTCGACACTCTCATTACAACAATTCGACACTCATTCTTTTTTTAAAAAAAAATTGACATTAAAAAAAAATGAAATTTTGGCACTTAAGTTGAAAATTCGACACTCAATATATATATATAAAAAAAAAAGACTACCCTAGTCATGACAATAGTTTGCAAAGTACCCTATTCATGGCATAAATTTTCAAATGTGCAATATTTAGGGACTTGACTCCACTAGTTAATGACTAAAGTAAAATAAAATATAATTCTAAAACTCACATAGAATTTTATTTATTTTATAATAAATTTTTTATATCTCTTTCTATTTTATTAATTTATTGTTATTATTGTAAACAATGTTGATTGTTTTATTTTGATAATATTTTTACCCTTGTGTGTCCTAAAATAAGTAAAGACTAAATGTTTAATGCTATAAATGGTATTGATATATATAAAACTAACTGTTGGAATAATTTGCATTGGTTCATTTTACTTAATAGATACGTAAATTGTATACAAATAATTTTAATATTTAAATTTATACGGGATATTGAATAAATAGCTGTAAATTTATAGCAATAAACTTTTTAAAAATATAAATAACTTTTCTTCATTTTTTTTTCGAAATAAAATTAGAAGATTGACTCCTGTATTAGTTTGGACATCTTCCTTTCATAAGCGTGGGTAAAATCGTCATTTCGTTGCTCCGTGTCCTTATAAATTCCCCAAGAACTAGGGTTTTTCTCTTCCGTTATCGCTTGAGGGAGAGAAAAGAAAGCAGCCGCTACCAGTTCCCTCGCCCTTTGTCTCTCAGTCTTCGTCTTTGCTAAGCTCAGGTGAGCTTCGCTTCCTATCTCTACTCCTCTTTTGTTCATTTGTTCACATGAACTATTAATCGTCGGGCTGTGATCTTCAATGTCCATTATCGTTACATAAACTGATGCGGCGTTTAGTAGTCGATTTATTTTCCCAGTTTTGTCTAATTTTGTTTGTCAATTATTCTTTCTGGGCTATGTATACCTCGTCCTGATTTTCCGTTTGGGGTTTATTAATGACTCTTGTTGAGGTTATGGCGATCTTTAGGTCTATAGTGAGTGTAATACATGGTTGTTTGGGTGCCTTTAAATTTATGGAGGTCGGCGAGATTCTTAAAGGCTCGCTCCTGCTTTCTGCTACCTAGCTCGTAGGTGTCTTTTGATTCTGTTATTATGTGTTCCAGTTGATGAAAGAAGGCCCTGAGAAAGACAATCTGAAGGTTCTGAGCCTTAAAAGCCCCTATTTAGATTAAAAATTGAATAGAAGTGTTCGATTGTGGCTTGTTTTATGTGTTAAAGGAGATCAGTATTTTACATATTCTTATTTAGAATGAATCAAGAAAGTAATTGTATAATGAAGTAGAATGACTTGTTAATAGTGTTGTCTTAATATTATGGTTTATGAGATTTAAGTTAGTAGATAGTTCCACCATTTACATTAGTAACCTTGGGTTTTATTGAGAACATCATAGTGGTTTCTACATAATAGCTAACATCAGTTTTATTGATATTATCTATTCTTAATCATGGGAAACTATATATGTGCATTTTCATTATAAGCTTTATTTTGTGTTTTCCCTGTTTGGATTCTTGCATCAGCTGTTGTCATGTATCTCTTGAAATTACAACTTTGAGAGCCATGTTTGTGTTCGGGTTTTGTGAGACATTTGTTGTTCCATGCGCTTTTCTGATGCATTGATGCAAATGATAGGTGCAAATTTTTCTTTCAATAGTTACCTGTTTCCCTTTGTAACTATTGCCTGTGTCGACCAGGATGGAGTCTCAGGTGAAGCATGCTGTGGTTGTTAAGGTTATGGGTCGTACTGGATCTAGAGGGCAGGTGACTCAGGTCAGAGTCAAGTTTCTGGATGATCAGAACCGTTATATCATGAGGAATGTGAAAGGACCAGTGAGAGAAGGCGACATCCTCACCCTGCTCGAGTCTGAAAGAGAAGCAAGGAGGTTGCGTTAGAGGGTTGTGCTGTTGGTTTTTCTCAGTTTTGGATACTCAAACATGACTGTTTTCTTATGCTAGTTAGTGGATGCCAAACATCATTGCATCTGGTATTGGTCTAGATTTATATGTTGTTTGTATTAAGACTTGAGTTTTAATATCTCGTTTTTGAGCTTCAATGTTGCAATATTTGAGATTGGATTAGTTTGTGGTTTGGCCACTTTGATATAGTTCTCTTCCTGCTTTATTTTCGGGTGTTGATTGGTGTTGCTTATAGAGGGTCGGAGTTATACTATGCTTTGAACCAGATATAATATTTTGGAGCTTTTCTCAATAAAATAAGCTTCAATCACTAACCTTTTTGCGCCATAAATTACCAATTGGTCTGGTTAAATGCACGACACTGCTAGTGCAAAAAATAGTGTCTAATTAAAGGCGTAGCATTCTCAGGACACTTAAATATGTTGAAAGGGTTGGGGAATTATTACAAACTGGAACGAAGGTCTTATTTAAGTGCTAGTAAGTCATCATCTTGATTTCTTATAAATAAGCTCAAATTGTAACGGCAAGCAATGTAATAATTTTCAGACACAGGTTGAAAGTCATTTCCCATAACATTAATTAGGAGTTCAATTTAAATTGCAAGTTGTGGTGGGTTAATTTCTATCTGACCTGTATCCTAATGGATGGATACTGAATGCAGATAGAAAACAAAATCAAATGTACGGAAAATAAAAAAAAGTAAGCTTAATGATCATTNTTATTTAAGTGCTAGTAAGTCATCATCTTGATTTCTTATAAATAAGCTCAAATTGTAACGGTAAGCAATGTAATAATTTTCAGACACAGGTTGAAAGTCATTTTCCATAACATTAATTAGGAGTTCAATTTAAATTGCAAGTTGTGGTGGGTTAATTTCTTTCTGACCTGTATCCTAATGGATGGATACTGAATGCAGATAGAAAACAAAATCAAATGTACGGAAAATAAAAAAAAAGTAAGCTTAATGATCATTCAGTAAATATCTTATATTATTTTTTATGATTAATTTTAAAAAATTCTGTAAATAATAATAAAAAATATTCATAATCAATCGTGCATTTATTTTTTATCGTTTATAATTTATAAGAAAAATCATAACTAGTTTAATAATGTATCAAACAACCAACAAATTGAAATGCATAAATTATGACAACCTAGCTCCGATGGTGAGCTTGTGGTGGGCGGCAACGGGATAAACGAACAAGCCCAATGACTACGACGATGTGGAGTTCTGTCGAACCCATAACGCACCAATTGGCGTGGCGACGCCGATGGTTCTTGCAACTGTTAGCTCACAGTGAAAGGTGCAGAGGATGTGCGGAACAAACAATATGCCTTTGAGCTCTCAACCCGTTCCAAGACCATGTACTTCATCGCTGATTTTGAGAAGGAGAAGGAGGATTGGATCAACTCGAGAGCAAACCAACAATTAGATTCCAGCAAATTTCTTCCCCTTTATCTTTCTCTCTTTTCCAATTATGTGTGAATGGGCTTCCATTCGCTGGTATTTTATCTATATCCTTCACCCACCATTCCTTAAGGGTGTATTTGAGAGTTTAAAGTGTGGGGAAAGTAACGAAGATGAGGGGAAAGAGAGGAAAAGGAAGGGAAGAAAAATTGAGAAATTTTTTTTTTATGACTAAAATGAGTAAAAGAAAAAAGAAAAGAAATAAAAAATCTTATTATAAAATATTTTTATTAATTTATTATTTATTATTAAAATAGATATATTTAATATAAAATTAAATAATATAATATATATTTAATAAAATTAATAAACATATTTAAAAAAATAAAAGAATATAATAATTATTTTAATATATTTCCTTTTCATATCCCTTAATTTAGAGGAATACAAAAATTAATCAAAAAATGAGTGTAAGGTTGTATCTTACCTATTAGTCTTCTCTCTTATTTTAAGATAAATCTTTCGGAAGAGATGAGTTTTATTCATCTCTTCTTATTTCTTTTTCCCTCTAAAATAACTCTCAAACAAACTCTAAGAGATAGTGTTTGCTAAGCTACATTTACCCAATTCTCAGCATGTGTCATTTTCAGTGGAACTTATCTAGTAATTTTTGTGTTATTATAAAGATTTTAAAAAATTAAGTCACTTTGAATATAATATATTATTTTTTATAAAATATAATAATTATATAATATAAAAAAAGTGTCATATTATATTTTTTTGCAAAAGTTAATTTTTGGTTTGATATATTTTCTTATATTATGTAATCGTTGTATTTTATAAAAAATTATATATTATATTACATATTAAATAATTTAATTTTTTGATATATTGGTAATACAAATAGGGTGGATATCACTGATTTAGGGAGAAAAAAAAGAGAAGGAAGTGGAAGAAGATATTCATGTGGAGAATTCCGTCTTTTTCTTACGTCCATTTGCAAAATAGGATATTTTTTAACACATTTTGAAAAGATGTGAAGGTGATATGCACGAATTAAAATTATTAGGTTAAACCGCAAGTAAAGTTTAAGGGGTAGATTAGATTTGAATATATATAAAAAAAAAGGGATAGATTAGATTTTTCTCTTTTTCTTTTGTTTTTGCTACAAATTTTCAATACATGGATATTAATGTCAATTATCATTTTACGAGAGATTGCGAGGTAAAATAATGGCAATTGATTGTATGAAAAAGTTTTTTTTTGTTTTTTGATAAGGTATGAAATGGATTTTTGTTTTTGAATTGATACGTAGATATTTTTTCTTTTGCGAATTTAAAAGGTAACGAATTTTTTTTTGGATAAGAAAATAAAAAAGTTGCTAGCAAGGGGGGAGAGAGAGGGGCCCGATCCGGGTTTTTGTGCTTCGTCACAACCCGGGTTAGCAATCAGATGTTGGATTCTATTGATGCCCAGGTTATTTTCAGGCCCAAAAAGAATATATGGCACGGCCCAGAACGTTTTTCCTTTTCCTTTTTTAAAAAAATATAATTAGGGTTTAATATTTTTATTTATAAGTACCGAAGCTTAGGGTTTTTCTCGTTCTTCATAGTGGCCCTGTGAGAGCTCTAGAGCCTAGCCACCTTCTGTGTCCGAGTAGCTCGAAGCACAAGTTCGTTTCCGTCTTCCTACTTCCGATTCGTTCTGTATATACTTCTCTCTCGCTTTCTCTAACTCTCTGGTTAAAATTTTCACACAGCCATGGCTGCAGCAGCAGTGGCGGTTCCCTTTGAAGCGGGGAGGAATGCGGATCCAACCCAACCTGCCGTCGACGTGAAGCTCTTCAATAGGTGGAACTTCGATGACGTTCAGGTACTTGATCTCATATTTTTCCTCAAAAAATTTCGTTTTCGGCACTGTCCGATCGTCTACATTGTTATTCTCAATGTCACTTACATTTTGTGGTACTGCACGTTTTACAAATCTCGTGTCGTAATTTTACTGTTCACTCGTCTTCTGTTCAAAATCATAAATTGAGATTCTCTTATATATATATGTAGGGTTTCCTTTTATCTCGCTTCTGCGGAACGAAAGTATAATGATAGTCAATGCCCAAGTTTAACTTCTGTATTAGTTGCCAATTTCTTATATTAGTGTGGTATTTGACATTTCATTGCCTTTCTTTTTTCTTTCATTCAATTTGTCTCCTGGTTGTTTCTTCTGTTGTGCTCTTGTTTTCCTCACTATTGTTGCTTTCAACTGTATTCTGTACTTAATCTTTGGTGGCTGTTGTTGTGGTCCAGACTCCAGAGTGTTAGTCCCTTTCTTTATGAAGACTTCGCAATTATAATTTATCAATCTACTTTAGGGCGTTATTGCTATGGTTTTGTAGATGCAAATTGTACTGCTATTTCATTAATCTTGTGTTTAATGGCTTTAGTGAGCAGACTACTCTTTGTTTATTTAACTTGAACTTTGTTGATCAGGTTACCGACATTTCTCTGGCTGACTATATTGGAGTGGTGGCATCCAAGCATGCAACCTATGTTCCCCACACTGCTGGTAGGTACTCAGTCAAGCGATTCAGGAAGGCCCAGTGTCCAATAGTTGAGAGGCTCACCAACTCTCTGATGATGCACGGTAGAAATAATGGGAAGAAACTGTTGGCTGTTAGAATTGTCAAACATGCTATGGAAATTATTCATTTGTTGACTGAGCAGAATCCCATTCAAGTTATTGTCGATGCTGTGATTAACAGGTATATATGCATGTTGGTAGCAGATTTTCTTTTTATGGTTTATACAGAGATGGCTATATGCAACACTCTGATTTGCAAGCTATTAGGTGAAATGTGGGGTAATTACAGAGAATGAAGTGATGAAATTTTGTATGTTTTCTTTTAGAATGATTGCCAGCAATCATCCCAGAGTTGGAGGTTGAAATGATGATTATTTGTTTCCCTATTGATTTGATTGCCTGTATGATGGCATTATTTTATTAGCTCTACCTGATCATTCTCCTTATGTGCTTGTGAATAAATTTTATATTTTTTGGTTTTTAAAATTTTCATTTTAGTTATGTGTGTAACCACTTCTATGGAATAATTTTTTCCTTGGTTGAAGTGATTACTGCTTAAAAAATGTGTGATTTTATCTTTAAAACCACTAGTTTGATATGATTAAAACAGCCTTAAATTCTTAACATTTGAATGCTATTTCAATATTCCTGTTTGCCTGTCGAAGTTGGAGAATGAATTGATGATTAATTATTTCCCTATTGGTTTGACTGCCAAGATGATGGCATTTTTTGTATTAGCTCTATCTGATCATTCTCCTTAGTGACTTCAAATTCATTTATATATATATATATATATATTTGTGGTTTTCTAGGTAATTAAACATACATAATTTTGATGAAAATTGTGTGATTTTATCTTTAAAAACACTAGTTTGATATGATTAAAACTGCTTTAAATTCTTAACTTCTGAATGCTATTTCAATATTCCTGCTTGTCTGTCAAAGTTGGAGAATGAATTGATGATTAATTGTTTCCCTATTGGTTTGACTGCCTAGATGATGGCATTTTTGTATTAGCTCTATCTGATCATTCTCCTTAGTGACTTCAAATTCATTTATATATATATTTTTTGTTTTCTGGGTAATTGAACATAGTTTTGACGCAATATTCTTCATGCTAGGTGATATCAGTCTTTGTCAATTATTATGATGAACTGTTTGCCTTGATACATAAATGTTTATTGCTTGAAGATGTGAACTCTTTTAACAATCTTAGCTCATCAATACGCAAACTAATACCGAGGCTCTCAGTTCTTGCAGAACTATTTTATGCCAGTCATTATATACTTGGAATGCACATAAAATATTAGTTAGCATAATTGGATTTGGAGAGTGAAATGATGATTAATTGTTTCCCTATTGGTTTGACTGCCTAGATGATGGCATTATTGTATTAGCTCTATCTGATTATTCTCCTTAATCACAATTAATTCATTTTCTTTGTTTTTCCTTTTTTTGTGAATGAAACATATGCGCTATCTGATTGAAGATGTGAATTTTTATCAGTCATAGCTCATCAATATGCAAACTAATATGAATCCTCGGTTCTTGTGGAACTATTCTATGCCAGATATTTTACTTGAAAAATGCGTATAAAAGATTTGTTAGCACAATTGGAGTTGGAGAATGAAATGATGATTAATTGTTTCCCTATTGGTCTGATTGCTTAGATGATGGCATTATTGTATTAGCTCTATCTGATCATTCTCCTTAATCACATCAAACAGTTTGTATGTTTTTTGTTTCTTGGGTAATGAAACATATGCACTATCTGATTAAAGATGTGGAAATTTAACAATCTTAGCTCATCAATATGTGAACTAATACAAGTTCTTGCAGGAATGTATTCCAGATGTTTTACTTGGAGAATGAAATGATGATTAATTGTTTCCCTATTGGTCTGATTGCTTAGATGATGGCATTATTGTATTAGCTCTAGCTGATCATTCTCCTTAATCACATCAAGCAGTTTGTATGTTTTTGTTTCTTGGGTAATGAAACATATGCACTATCTGATTAAAGATGTGAAAATTTAACAATGTTAGCTCATCATTATGTGAACTAATACAAAGCCTCCCAGTTCTTGCAGGAACATGTATGCCAGATGTTATACTTGTAATATGCTATTATAAAACTGTAGTATATTGAATATAGTATGCTTAAATGGAAGTCCCTGACATGAATTGGATTTTTGATTTAACTGCATGATCTTTGCTTCTGGTTTGTTAAATTTTATATGTTGTTGATTTTGACAGTGGTCCTCGTGAAGATGCGACTCGAATTGGCTCAGCTGGAGTTGTTAGGAGACAGGCTGTTGATATCTCACCCCTTCGTCGTGTGAATCAGGCCATCTATCTTCTAACAACCGGTGCACGTGAAGCTGCTTTCAGAAATATTAAGACAATTGCTGAATGCTTGGCTGATGAACTTATTAATGCGGCAAAAGGTTCATCCAACAGGTATGCCCATATTCTACTTATGTCGCATGCACTTTTCGTTATATTGAATGAATATTCTACATCTTTTTCTCATTACTATAAATTCTTATTCCGTTTCAGCTATGCTATCAAGAAAAAGGATGAGATTGAGAGAGTTGCCAAGGCCAATCGTTAAGCGGCAATGGAAGTAGCGTTAGTGACCAGAAAGATTTTGTTTTTCTTGTTGTACTTCATTTATTCACTTTCGTTAATTTTGAATATGGTCTAATACTTTGTGCTGCTTTTAGATCCTTTTTTTTTGCTGTTCTCCTGGAGTGCGGTTCACATGTTATGATCGATATTTCTTAGATGTAAACTTTTGTGCTCCAATAGATCGGCAAGTTTCGTGTCACTCGCTTTCAATCTCCTAATATTCTAATGGATAAAGCATTCGATAAAATCTATCTTGTTTATTGCGAGTGCCCTGGTGTCGCCTACATATAACTAGTGATACTTGATCTTTCAAGCAAAATAAGGTGCAATTGTTTTGCGACTTTTGTATGTTCTTCTACTTTCATTACCTGGAAATTTTTAAGTTACTTACTGGGTTGTCGGTTCAATTTTTTCAACGGTGATGATGAATTCAAGCACGTCTCTTCTCATCCGGCCTTCTCACGACTCATTTTTTTTTATAGTTTTATGAAATTATTATATTTATATATATAATTATTTAATTTATTTTTAAATATAAATTTATTTATACAAAAAATAATTATATAGTAATAAAATATTAAAAAGTTATATAAACAAAATAATTATATAAATATAATTATTTGGCAGATTACATGTACAAAATGTCTTTGTGCATTTTTTATTGCCTATTTTTATGGGAAGATATATTTAAAATATTTTTGTTAACTATTTTTTAATTTGATTGAAATTAAATTTGGCTTGCTTTTTTTTTTGATGTAATTATTTTTATTTTTATGCTTAAAAAAAAGGAAGTGCTTACTTTCTCTATACTAATCTTGTTTTCTTTTTTATTTTTTTCATATTTCTGATTGTTATTTATTTATTATTATTTAAGTGTTTTTAAAAAAAGGAGAATGTCAGATATAAAAAAACAGAAAGAAGAATAAACAAAAAATTATAGGAGGGCGGCTCAAATAAAAAAAAGGAAATAAAGAATGACCGAAGACAAAATGAAGAAGAAAAGAAATAATAATAAAAAAAAAGCACGCAATTAGCCGTTATAAACGCCGACAAGGCAAGCATCAGGGAGTGTGTGCGCGATGAAAAGGCTGGTGAGTGTGGTGCGACAGGGAGAAGAGAAAGGAAAGAATAAGTGGGGGCTCGAGGGAATCAGATAGAGAGACACAGATAAAGAAAAGGAAAGGGAGAAAACAGAGAAGGGTTTGCGAGAGAGGGAGGCCAAGACAAGGGAGAGGTGCGCGATAGACAGAAGAGAAGATAAAGAGAGAGATCGATAGAGCAAGGTCGGCTGAGAAAAAGGGAGAAACAGGGGCGATAGAGATCGAGAGAGATAGAGAGAAGAAGTGTGCCTGTGGGGAGATCGATAGAGCAGAAGGAGAAGGAGAGTAGCAGCGGGGACGACGGCAGAGCGCAGTGAGCTTGGAAGAGCTACTTCGGCGCTGAATCTTGTCCAAGCCCCTACCAATTTCCTTGGTCTGAACTGCATCGAAGGAAAGAGAGCAAAAGAACATGAGATCGAGACTCCATCGGAGGAATTGACTGATTCTTCACAAGGTGAGTTCTTTTCAATTTTCTGATGTTTCCTGATAGTGGTTCAATAGTTTAAATCCTGTTGATGTGATGGCTGTAATCTGTGGTATAGTTTGAATTTCTCTTTATTAGGTGTTATATCCTTGTCCAACGTTGGTATTCTTGGGGCGGATGGTTTATGGTTCTGGTTTCTTTCTTTTATTTATTTTTTGTCCCAATAGTTTCCCGTCGTTTCTCTGTATATTTTGGGGGTTCAGTCAAATTATTTTATTTTTGCTGATTGCCTCGTGCGTTTCTGTCATCTCTCTTCCTTTATACTAATCTATTTCTCAGCCCCATGTTTGCTTTGTATTGGATTTCGTTGGTTAAGTGCAGGTTTGTGATGGTTGCATTTAGTGCCCCATTTTATTTATGCTAATCTATATCTCAGCCCGATGTTTGATGAGTTTTGATTATTTGTTGTCATTCCTATTTTACAAGAGGTACAATGACACTCGCAATAGGAGTGTATAAAAAGTACTTCATTGAGAATATGCGCATTTCATTGGTTAGTATTTTCTTAAGGAAAAATTAGAATATTTTACCTGACAACAATTGGTAGACATTCCTATCATACAAGAGGTACTGTGCCAATTGAATATTTGAGTCACATGTGTAGGTATTTCTATTGTATAGGAGAGGTACATGGATTCATCCAGTGAATGATTAGAAGGCATATCTATTGCACAAAAGAGGTAAAAGAAGTCCTTACATTCTGCTAGTCAGACATAAAGATCTAGTTATTTTCAGTCACAGGTCTAATGTTAGCTATCAATTGCTCCAAGAACTACTCCCAGATCTCTTTAACTTCTGTCTCACATGTTGCATATGCAATAACGAACATGTTATCATTTGCATCCCTTGCTACAGCAACCAATAACATACCACCCATCCATGCTTTAAGGAAACATCCATCTAGATGTATCAAAGGCCTGTAGAACTTGATCCCTCTCTAGGTAGCATCTAGACACACATATAGTCTTTGAAAATGATGTTATTTTACCTTCACTTTCATTGTGCTCTTGAGTTATATAGTAAGATGGCTGCACAGTACCTCCACAACAGTGCATATTGGTCATTGTGAGTTCCTTCCAGCTTCTTTTGTGCCAATTTCTTGGCTCTGTAGACTTGAAACCTTGAGACAAAAATAGTGTAATCTCTTGCAACTTGATTTATAAAAGTTTCATTCTCCTATTTCCCTTTATTATCTCGGATGTGATCTTGGTATTTTCTAGATAACCACCCAGAATTTGCCTTTTAGTTGTTGTTTTCCCAGCTACAGTCATTATGCTCTTGATTGGTCTAAGATTTTATTTGGAAACTAGTTCCTTCTTGGTTCCTTGAAGCATGCATCTTCCAACTACACTTTCTCTTGCACTGCACAATTATCATTGCAACCTTATTCTTTAGGTATTGAAAGTTAATATCATTCTCTATGGAATATTGTTTCAATGTATCTCTAAAATCCTAAATTTGGCAAACTTCATACCTATTTTGAGCCTAATCTTATTATTCATATAACTGTAATGGTTAAACTCTGGGTATCTATCTGTTTTGAGCTCATCACTATCAGATTCTTTGGGGCTTTTCAATGAATCAGTATCATCACATTCTGAATGGGCCTCATGATCCCAGTTTGGCACAACATTGGGCCTTGGCTCCTCCTCAACTTTCTCAGATGTTGGGCCTTCATTGTTAGCCTCTGCCTCACCACTTGGGCCAGCTTCATTTGAAGGTCCAGTGTCTCCTCTAGCCCTAAACATCCTTCTTATAAATTTCTCAATGTCATCCATATTCTCATAAAATAAATATGCATTCTCATTTTCACTATCATCAAAATCACACCCATTCATATTAAGTTCCTCTTCCTCATCCTCACCTACTACATTAGCCACTAGGTCTTCACCATTTCCACCTTCATTTTTAATACAATTCCCTTTCTCATCAGCATTTTTACTATAAGGTTCAGCTGGTTGTTTCAATGACTCCTCACTCACTATAGGTTCATCTACATGGTGCTCAATAAATAATTGCATCACCATATTCACTCTGCTCCTTATGCTATTCAAAAGACACCTTACATCCTTGTCACTCAGAAAATATTTAATCCCCTCCTCAAAGCTCTCATCCTCAAACTTATACTACACAAATTCAACATTTTCATACTCTCTGGAAATTATATGTGAACTTAAGTGCGTTACAAACAAGTAATCAACATCAAAATTATCTATTCTTTCCTTAACCCCACCTTCATATCTCATGGAAGGAAAATACCAAATTGCCCCTCCATAATACAACTCAATTTCAATACAATCCATATTGTAATAAACAAATACTTGTATAAGGACCACATCACAGTACTCTAAGAACCACATCACAACATACAAGCCATAAACATTTAACAAAACATTAAAGCATATCAGAGCAACCAATAACGTCAAGACAAAAGACACATTTCATGAAAAGTATCATACATTTAAAGGGCAAAGCACATATTCCATGCAAGCAATACACATTCATAACAATCTCTCACACTATCTAAATAGACAATGCAAAGGCATAGTAAGGCACCAATAACATCAAACAAAACCTAAATAGAAGAATAAATGTTTGAATACCTAAAAAGCACTCCAATCGCATCAACCCTGTTCACACTTGAAGAAGAACTGCCACCAACCAAGATCACTCCTAATAAGAAATCACACACACTAGTTAAATCCTTGCACAAATCACACTTCAATGCAGCTCCAAAAAACACAAATTGCACTTCGTTCTTCAATCGCATAGAACCCTAGGTTTTAGATTTTGGGGATTTCAGTTAATTTTTCCCCTTTCAGAAACGATGCGTTGAGGGAGATGGATTAAAGGAGTCACGTGCTACTCACATGTCTAAAACCACATTACCGTTGATAATTTTAAAAAATTAATTAGTTAAACACCTCATGTGTTTTGCACGTGATACTTTCTATCCATTAATGGACAAACGTTTGACTCTCGAGAGTTTTCTACACATTTTAATAGTTGAAGTATGACATTTATAATTTTTTTTTTTAATTTTGGGGGTAAACCGCACGTNTACTCACATGTCTAAAACCACATTACCGTTGATAATTTTAAAAAATTAATTAGTTAAACACCTCATGTGTTTTGCACGTGATACTTTCTATCCATTAATGGACAAACGTTTGACTCTCGAGAGTTTTCTACACATTTTAATAGTTGAAGTATGACATTTATAATTTTTTTTTTTTAATCTTGGGGGTAAACTGCACGTAGCGTATAATTTAAGGTAGTTTTTTGAACTTTTCCCTTGTTTTAATTCTAGTAAGTTAGAGGCTTTTGTCATTGCTTAAGCACTATTTATATTATTGTTGTTTGAGAATAATCTTGATGATAATTTTTTTTAGGATTATTTATATTATCTTTAATGTTTCAAGGTTATAATTTTAAACTTGAATTTTATTTAGTATTTACGAGATCAAAATGCGTGCGTCTTTTAAAAAAAATAACAAAAGAAGATAGTTGTATGTGTATGTATGGGGGTTAGAGGGAGCAAGTGGTTTTTTGTCGCCGGGCCAGGGAGTGAGAACCCTGCACCATACCCACCCATTGCTATTCCTAAACTTGAGGAACTAAACAGTAATTTTCTAAAAGTTTATTTCAATTCTACACGTTATTTTTATTTAAAATTAGCTGAAAGTAGAATGCTCAAACTTCAAATTTTGAAAGTGACATATCGTTATTAAAAGTCTCATAATTCAGATGAAACAAGTCTCATATTTTATGGTTAACTACAAGTCTCATACGTGTAGTGTTTCTACCAAAAAAAAAAAAATCAATACTCAAATTTTACAATTTAAACAAAAAAAAGAAAGAGATTTACATGAAAAGTGCTACCCTTTTGTTGACCCGAATTTAATTACCCAAACCCGCGCAGGACATGTACCAACTGATGTCGATTCGGACCAGTCGGTGTTTCCGTCAGCTTTAACCCTTCCCTCCTCCATTGTGTTTTTGCTGGTTAAACCCTTCCCAGTTAAACCCTTCATAGTCTTCTTCCATGCCTGCGAAATTCCCATTTTCCACTATACTCGAAGTATCATACTTTCTATCCTCCTTTGAAGCCATTTCTCACTCCAAATTAGCACCATCTTATTAGACAATGGTACTTGCTCGATTAAAAAGTGCGTGGCGTTTCTTTCCTCACTCCTCCGCCGGAAATGGGTTCGGCATATTCAAGCTGTTTTCGACAATGGAATCACCAGGCGGTCCAGGCCTCGAAGGAAGAATCCAGAATAACCCACTTAACAAGTTGTATCGCAGGATTTCTCGGATTGGTTATCCTGAGGTCTCAATAGTTCCGATCCTTGACCAGTGGATCCAAGAAGGTCGAGCTGTGAACTACGATGGACTCCTTACTATGATCAAAGAGCTCAGATATTGGAAGAGATATGCGCATGCCCTCGAGGTATGAATGTTTTTACTTTTTAGTTACAATTTGTTATTATTTATGAAATTTTGTTACTTTTATTTCTATTACTTCTGCCCCCTTATGTGGTTAGCTAGTTTCTAGTACTAATATGCTGTTTGGTTCCCGAGAAAGGGAAAGGACCCATTTTTATGGTTTGTCCAAAATTTATGATTAGGTAATTTTGAACAGATATACTTGAGGGGTTACAAAAAAAACCCCTGAAAATACGGGAAACAAAAGGGTGAGTGAAATGACATGGGAGAAGAAAGGACTTCTTTTGGATTTTATTTTATGTATGGGTCTACTGTGAAGACGATTAAGTTATGAAACGAAGATGTACAAGTTTGTTTTTCCTTGTTATAAATGGGAAATATGGTCGCTGAAGATGTGCTTTATTTCTCTAATTAATGACTATTCTTACTAACACCCTTTTCTGACTGAAGAATTAGAAAATGATTCCAACTTTACATTCTTTTCTTCTTATACGTCCAAACATGTCATAGGATTAATCAAAACTGTTTCACTCATTCATCATCAATGGTGTAACGTGTTATATATATTTAGCTATTTAGAGAACAGAACGTAAATAAGTGCAGGAATTGCAGAAACTGATGAATCTAGGATGAAGGTCCCCGTCCCTTGGTATGAGCTCATCTATGATATGTTCTTGTTATAATGCATTAGCAGGGCTTCGCTGTCCATGCCTGAGGTCTCATGATAATATACTTAGTTATGAATTGACTTCTGGTACAGTTTCTTGTATACTAAGGTCTTAAATTTTCTTTCTAAAGAAAAAGTTAATTTAGGAGAGTGGTTATATTGTGAGCTTTACTTTCTCTGGGCCAGTTCTGGGATCTTTCCAACAAATATTGCATGACTGATAGGTGTGTGTTGACTGATTTCTGCCTTTTCCAATGATCTAATATGATAAATACGCATTGCAATTGTGGTAACAACATTTATTCTCTTCAGGTATCTATGTGGATGAGTGATAAAAGATATTATTTTCTTACATCTCGTGATATTGCCATAAGACTGGACTTGATTGCTAGAGTTCATGGTATAGAAGAAGCCGAGTCTTATTTTGATAACACTCCTAAAAAACTAAGAACTCGTGAGTGTTACAGTTCTCTTCTTCACAGCTATGCACGTATTAAAGATGTGGAAAAAGCTGAGATGATCATGCAGAACATGAGAGATCTGGGTTTGGCAAATTCAGTTTTGTCTTATAATACTATGCTTAATCTCTATTATCAGAATCAGAACCATGAGAAAGCTGAAAATTTGGTGCGTGAAATGCAAGAAGAGGGTATTCATTTTGACAAGTATACATTTGGCATCCTGCTCACTGCCTATGCAGCCACTTCTAATATTGGGGGCATTGACAAGCTTTTGACACAGTTAGAATCTGATCATAACTTACAATTGGATTGGAATACTTATTCTCTCGCAGCTAATGCGTATAGAAAAGTGGGACTTTTTGATAAGGCTTGTTCTCTCCTAAAGAAATCAGAGGAACTCATAACTTCCGGAAGGAGGAAGACGGCATTTAATTTCCTTCTAACTCAATATGCGGCAATAGGCAAGAAAGGGGAAGTGATGAGAATATGGGAAATTTACAGGAAGGAGGGGAACGCAAACAATAAAGGTTATATATCTATGATAACTTCAATGTTAAAGTTTGATGACATTGAAAGTGCTGAGAAGATTTTTGAGGAATGGGAATCCAAGAAGTTAAGTTATGATATCCGCATCCCAAACTACTTGATTGGTGCTTATTGCAGAAAAGGCCTTGTGGAGGCAGCTGAAGCTCTTGTTAATTGGGTGAAATTGAATGGGGGAGAACCAGATGCAAGGACATGGTATTATTTGGCAAGCGGGTATCTTCAGTGTAACGACAGTGTGAAGGCTGTTGAGTATATGAGAGAGGTAATTTCTATTCGTGAACCTTGGTGGATGCCAAGGATAGAGACCTTGGCTGCTTGTTTGGAATACTTGAAAGGGGAAGGAGATGTGAAGGAAGCAGAGGAATTCATAAGGTCTCTAAGGAACAAGGATTTGGTCTCTTTAGATATTCACAACAGGTTGTTGAATTGGATTGAAGACAGGGGATCAAGTGTACATGCAATTTATATATTGGATGGAGATGCGAATAAAGAAGCAAGTGATCTTAAACTTCCAGAGCATGAGCAAGACAGTAGTAGAATGAATTCTCTGTTAAGATGGGTTAAAAACTTTGGCAAAAATTTCATTGCATGAATATCCATTTGAGGAGAGATTCTTAGATGGATCCGAGTTACATACCACATAATTTTTGGATTATTTTTCAGACCTCTAGTCGATACCAAGTAGCAGCCAAAAATTTGCATGCATTTGTCATGGTGATATTATGCGTGGATCATATATTTCATATGACCAATTCTTTAAAAAAAGAAAAAATTGCCGTCTTCCATGATAAGTGAGATTTCAAGTGTATAACTGAATCCGATTTCCAAGAAGGTGTTAGTTTTATCCAAAAAGAAAAAAAGATTTTGAACCCTTTTCTAATTTAATTTTTGAAATAAAAAATGAGATTTACATGAATAATGAAGACTAAAGGAATCTCCATTAATTTAGGGGGAAAAAGAAAAGAACAGAATATGTATTAGTTATTGGTTTGTGATGCCCGTTTCTTGACCCGACTTCTCCCGCGCCGCGCCCGCACATGAACTAACTGCAAAGTGGAGCTTCGTTAACGATTCGGGTCCTCCCGCATTAAACCCTTCATTCCCTTCCGCTGTGCCTACGACTGCGAGATACCCATTTACTTCTTCCTCTGCCCCTGTGACGCCATTCTCTCGCACTAAATTGGCGACATTTTTACTAAAAGTCCAAAAATGGTGCTTGCTCGATTGAAACGTGCGTTGAGTTTCTTTTCTTATTCATCTGCTGGAAATTCATCTGGCATCTTCAAGCTTTATGCGACAATGAAATATTCACCCGGCGGTCCAGGCCTCACAAGAGGAATCCGGAACCCACTTAACGATTTGTACCGTAGAATTTCTCCGATAAGTAGCCCTAAGGACTCAATAGTTCCGATACTTGACCAGTGGATCCAAGAAGGTCGAACTGTGAACTACGATGGACTACTTAACATGATCAAAGAGCTTAGATTCTGGAAGAGATATACGCATGCTCTCGAGGTATGGATTTGTTTAGTCAGTAGTGGTTATTATTTATGCTTTTTTTTTTTTTGCTACTACTTTTTTCCCAGGAATTATTATGTGTTGGTTAGTTTCTTTATTGTATTTGTATCGTGTTTGGTTCCCGAGAAAGCCCGAGGGAGGAGAATGACCCGTTTCTATGGTTAGTCCAAAAATTGCAGTTAGGTAGTTTTGAACTGATATTCTTGAAGGATTACAAAAAAAACAACCCCTGCAAATAATTTATTTCTTTGATCATCATCATCGTACAATCCTACTATTTATGTCAACTTGAAACAAGTAGTGACTTTCTTTTAGTTAAAGCTCAGGGCGGTAGTGTAGAATGAAGGATAAGGGAACCAAAAGGGTGAGGGAAATGACATGGAGAAGAAAGGACTTGATTTGGAGTTTATCGATGGGTGCTTTGTGAATTGTGAGGACGATAAGATTATTAAAAGAAGATTTTAAAGTTTTATTTTTTCTTGGTAAAAACTTAGAAACCTGGGCGCTGAAGGTGTGCTTTATTTCTCTAATTAATGACTATCCTCATTCCTCACCAACATTCTTAATTTTCTGACTGAACAACCAAAGATTATACCTATTTCAGTCAAATTTGCTCCACCCTCTCATCATCAATGGCGGAACGTGTTATGTATACCTATTTCATAGAACAGAAAGTAAACAAGTGGAGAAATTGGAGAATTGATAGAATCCTTCGCCATGAACTCACATATGACGTGTTTTTGTTATTATGCCGTAGCACGTCTTCATTTGGCCACCACTGAGGTCCAATGTTAATATTCCTTATGAACGGACTTCTGAGCCAGTTTATTGTTTAGTAATGTCTTTTTTTTGGCCAGTTATAATAAGGTAGGTGCGTGTTGACTGATTTCTTCCTTCTCCATATCACAACAATATATCTTGTGATTGTTGCAACAAACTAACCACATTTTTGTCTTCAGGTATCTATGTGGATGACTGAGAAAAGGTATTTTGAACTTCAATCTCGCGATTTTTCTGTAAGATTGGACTTGATTGCAAGAGTTCATGGAATAGAAGAAGCTGAGTCTTATTTTAATAACATTCCTGCGAAATTAAGAACTTTTGAGTGTTACAGTTCTCTTCTTAACTGCTATGTTCGTATTAGAGATGTAGAAAAAGCTGAGACCATCATGCAGAAGATGGGAGAGCTGGGTTTCGCATGGTCAGTTATTTCATATAATACTTTGCTTAATCTATACTATCAGACTCAAAACCATGATAAAGCTGAAAATTTGGTGCAAGAAATGCAATATAAGGGTATTAATTTTGACAACTTTACATTTGGCACCCTGCTCACTGCATATGCAGCCACTTCTAATACTGAGGGCATGGACAAGCTTCTGACACAGTTAGAATCTGATCCTAACGTGCATTTGGATTGGAGGACTTATGCTCTTGCAGCTAATGGGTATAGAAAAGTGGGACTTTTTGATAAGGCTCTTTCTCTGTTAAAGAAATCAGAGGAAATCATAACTTCCGCAAGGAGGAAGACAGCATTTAATTTCCTTTTGACTCAATACGCGGCAATAGGCAAGAAAGAGGAANCCTAACGTGCATTTGGATTGGAGGACTTATGCTCTTGCAGCTAATGGGTATAGAAAAGTGGGACTTTTTGATAAGGCTCTTTCTCTGTTAAAGAAATCAGAGGAAATCATAACTTCCGCAAGGAGGAAGACAGCATTTAATTTCCTTTTAACTCAATACGCGGCAATAGGCAAGAAAGAGGAAGTGATGAGATTATGGGAAATTTACAGGAAGGAGGGTAAGATATACAATAAAGGTTATATGGCTATGATCCCTGCAATTTTAAAGTTTGATGACTTTGAAAGTGCTCAAAAGATTTATGAGGAGTGGGAATCAAGGAAGTTATTTTATGATATCCGCATCCCAAACATATTGGTTGGTGCTTATTGCAGAAAAGGCCTTCTGGAGGCAGCTGAAACCCTTGTTAACCGGGTAATATTGAATGGGGGCGAGCCAGATGCAAGGACATGGTATTATTTTGCAACGGGGCATCTCCAGCATAACAATAACTTGAAGGCTGTTGAATATATGAGAAAGGCAATTTCTCTCCTTGAACGTTGGTGGCGGAAAGAGAGGAAGGATGCCTTGGCTGCCTGTTTGGAATACTTGAAAGGGGAAGAAGATGTGAAGGAAGTAGAGGAATTCATAAGTTTACTAGAGAACAAGGATATTGTCTCTGTAGATGTTCAGGACAGGTTGATGAATTGGATCAAAGACAGGGAATCAAGTGTGCATGCAATTGATATATTGGAAAGAGATGCTAATAAGGAAGCAACTGAACTTCCAGAGCATGAGGAAGACAGTAGCGGTGATAAATCCTGATACCTTGACAGAAGTTGAGAGCTTTAAACTATGGTATTGGCAATTAATTTGATTGCTTGAATACCCTGGATAGTAATAGTCATCCGCAAGCAATATTCAAAGCTTCAATGTGAACGTTTTGCCGTAGAAACCTGTTGCAAATTCCCTTTGATTTTTTTCCCCCTTGAGACAAGCGGCATTGTTATTTTCCATGAGTAATGCTACGAACACTAATTATTTTCACACACTGTTACATTCTGCACACATGGTAGCATGAGGAGGACAGTAGCAGTAATGCATTTTCCCTCATAGGCCGAAATAACAAGTGATTGTAGCAAGGGCGTCAATGCCATTCCTTGTTTTAGCAATTAGCACTGGCGTTCGAGAAGGACTTATAATTGGGGAATTAGTGTCTGCCTGATGTCAATTACCACAAATATTTGTGTATTTTGGAAATCTCAAAAGTTGGTAGCGAAAACAAAATTATGAAAACTCTTAACTTTGCATCCTATGAAACATTATCATCATAGTAATGACTGTAAACTTATAATTATTTTTTCAAGTGTTGCTATATCTTCCAGTGAGGGATAGTAATTTTCATAATTATTGTTTTGGATTAGATGAACTTTATGTGATGGTAAACGCCTGCGTCAGATTTCAGCCACAAGAAAAGGCCAAAAAAATTATTAAAAAAAAATGCCTGCATAAGATAAAAAATAAGAACTATTGGTTTGTATTTATCAAAAAAGAAAAGAAAAGAACTATTGGTTTGTAACGGGACGGCTAAAGAATTTTTTATTTTTTTTCTTTTTTTGGCCATGAATAATGTCTATTGGTTAGTAGTAGCAGTAGTAGTAAGACCCAATTACCCATCTGTTGACCTGACTCTAACCGCTCAAACCCGCATATGTACCAAACTTCCAACTGCCAACCGGATCTTCGTTAACGATTCGGGTCGTTTCGTATTAAACCCCTGGTGCGTCCCCTCCTCCCTGTCCTTGAGTCCCCGTTAATTTGAAGTCACTTCTTCTCTTTGTTACTGACGATGCCCGAGTTGTCGAGGTCGGTCCAAGTCGAGGTCGGTCCAAGTCGAGGTCGGCGTCTCCGAGATTGATTGTTCAGTTGTTACCTGAAAGGCGGTCCGGTGTTTTATATCCGGGCTCCGAAGGTCAAGTCAGTATAGTTTGAGCTCAACAGTGTAATATTTCAAAAAGCCAACCCCTAACCTTTGAGTATCAGGGGCTATTTATAGGAAAACAAACCTGAGTATTATGCTTCACCCATGGTGGGTTATTGGATCGCCCATACCAAATAACGGGTGACCCAAACCTTTGTCTGTTTTATTGGGCCGATGCTTCTTCTGGGCCTGGTATGCTTTATTGGGCCGATGCTTCTTCTGGGTCTGGCATGCTTTATTGGGCCCTGGAACAGGTCCACCACAGTTACCCTGTGAAGTCATTTTCTTACTCTAAAATAGCCCCATTTCTCTAAACAATGGCGCTTGCTCGCTTAAAAAGTGCGTTGAGTTTCTTTCCTCCTTCCACTGCTGGAAATGCATATGGTATCTTCAAGCTGTATGCAAAAATGGAATCACAGGGCCCAAAAAGCAGAATCCGGAATGACCCACTGAAGGAGCTGTACAGTAGAATTTCTCCGTGTCATTATGAAGACTCAATAGTTCCGATCATTGACCAGTGGATCCGAGAAGGTCGAACTGTGAACCACGATGGACTCTTTTCGATGGTGAAAGAGCTTAGATTCTACAAGAAATATAAACACGCCCTCAGGTATGAATGTGTTCAATTAGTAAAAATTCCTTTTTGTGTGAGTTGATGACTTTATTTAGAGAAGAGTTTGGTCCTAAGAAAGATTAGAAGTTTAAGAATTTTAGACATGCACTGGGAAAAACCTTGCTTTGGAAACAAGGTTGTTTTCATGGCCTCCCTATGATCTTCAGCACATGGGCAAAGAGACTAAGTAATGAAATTTTACTTAGGACATACGAAAAGTTAAAGAGAACATACAAGAGAGGAACATTTCGTACTAGAGTAAAATATAGTTAAGGAAACCAAGGAAGTCCAATTGTTATAAGAAACTACTAGGTTTCTAAGCTTAGAATTAGAATATGTATACGTATGCCTGAAGAGATATTAATTTCCATAGAAGCTCTATCAAATCAAAACTCAGAAATACATGAACTTGAAAGTGAGAAACAAAATCTAAATAACGTTATAGAATGATGAACTACGAAATTCAAAATTTGCAATACCATACATAAGAGTTATTTGTTTTTTGGTGGAAAATGATGAGAACGTTACTTTAGCAAAGTGAAACACCAGAAGCAAAGCAGCAAAATTCTCAGAACACTCTTTGATGCTTCTTGCAAGAAGCTAACCCATTTTTGAGAGTTGAACCCCCCCCCCCCCCTCTCTCTCTATCTCTTAATTTGTCATATAGTAACGCCTAGGAAGATATATGGAAGTTTAGGGTGGGCTTAGTAGAAGTGTAAATTAGAGGAGTTAAGGGAGACGAATGGAAATTCAAAATATATCCAGAAGTGATGTATGCTTTGATACATTACCAACTTTTACCATTCTCCCTCAATTCCTCATTCCAATCAAGCATACCCCCGTGAGTTCATCTTGATTTTCGATCGAATTTCTGATGAAAATGGATCCCACCCTCATTTACATTTCTCCTTCTTTGCTCTTCTAGACTAATATTCATTTTATCTTCATTCCTTTCATTCCTCTTAACAATTCACGAAAAATTTGGAGATATGTATGGCCTTACTGAGGATCACTCCTATCATTTTAAAACCCTGTCCAGTAGGTGGACTATACGACACTTTAACCATTAGAGAATTAGTTTGTAAAATTATCTTCATTGGCATGGATAACCATTCTCACATGCTGCATTTTGAAAAATGTTCAACAAAGCAGAGCACGATGCTATTTCGTGTTGCTTAATTGGTGGTATTTGTTGAAGGGTTCTTTATGGTTGACAATATTGAATGACCTTTAGGTCCAATTCCCCATGAAGATCAAGGGAGAAGAGATGTATGGGTCCAACAACTGCTTGATGCATGTCTCTGATATAATATACTAATTCAAAAATAAAAATGAACACTTGATGTACCATTATGCCTGTGGGGAAGCTCTTAGTCCTACCTCCTCTACAAAGATAGAGTTTGACTGTGACTATTTAATGAATTCTTTGTGTCCCAAATCAAGTTTAGCCTTTTTTATGAACTGAAATCATATGCTGTAGTTTGTTTCCTAAATGAGCTTTCGTTATACCAAATATTGAACCATTTCCATTGTCATTTTCTCATATAAAATGTAATAATAATATTTTGGCGAAAGAGTTTCTGCTGGTGACATTAAGATGATACCATCCTTTTGTCCTGCCCTTTCTGATATGTTGCATCTTGAGTATGTGTTTGGGTCTCCCACAGTTGCATATTCCTACTGGACTAACTGTAGAATTCTTCTTCTTCTTCATTGTCTTATTTTTCTTCTAGGGTTCTCTTTTTTGTGGGGTAGGTCAGGGGGAAGCACTAAGCTTAGGTCTTCGTTCTCCATGACTTAGGTCCCATGCTCATATTCTTCCTTATGAATGGATGGGTTGACCGTAACTTAGGTCCCATGCTCAGATACTTCCTCATGAATGGATGTGAGTTCACTTTCTCTGGGCCATTTCTGGGATCATTTTGCATCTTTGTCATTATGCTTTTTGCTTCAGCAACAAATATTGCATGACTGATAGGTGTGTGTTTGACTGATTCTTCCTTTTCCATTTATCCTCTGTCATAAATACATCTTGTTAATGTTTTTTTGTCTTCAGGTATCTATATGGATGACCAAGAAACGGTATTTCCAGTTTATTCTCATGTTATTGGCATAAGACTGGACTTGATTGCAAAAGTTCATGGAATAGAAGAAGCTGAGTCTTATTTTGATGAAGTTCCTATAAAATTAAGAAACTTTGTCTCTTATGGTAAGGATGTGAAAAAAGCTGAGGCCATCATGCAGAAGATGAGAGATCTGGGTTGGGCAAGGTTTGTTTTGCCATATAATAATTTGCTCAGTCTCTACCATCAAACCCAGAATTATGATAAAGCTGAAAAATTGGTGCATGATATGCAGGAAAAGGGTAATTTTGATAAGCATACACTTGGCATCCTGCTCAGTTCATATGCAGCCACTTGTAATATTGAGTGCATGGACAACCTTCTAACACGGTTAGAATCTGATCCTAACTTACATTTGGATTGGAATATTTATTCTGTTGCAGCTAATGGGTATATAAAAGTGGGACTTTCTGGTAAGGCTTTTTCTCTTTTAAAGAAATCAGTGGAACTTGCAACATCCAGCAGGCGAAAGGTGGCCTTCAATTTCCTTCTAACCCAATATGCTGCAATAGGCAAGAAAGAGGAAGTGATGAGATTATGGGAAATTTACAGGAAGGAAAGGAATGTTTACAATAGAGGTTATATAGCTATGATAACTTCAGTTTTAAAATTTGATGACATTGAAAGTGCTGAGAAGATTTATGATGAGTGGGAATAAAGAAAGTTAGATTTTGATATCCAGATCCCAAACTTCTTGATTGGTGTTTATTCCAGAAAAGGCCTTCTGGAAGCTGCTGAAACCCTTGTTAACCGGGTAATAGTAAATGGGGGAAAGCCAAACTCAAGGACGTGGTATTATATGGCAACGGGGTATCTTCAGCATAATGATAGTTGGAAGGCTGTTGAGTATATGAGAGAGGCTATTTCTATTTATGAACCTTTGTGGACGCCGACGAAGGATACCTTGGCTGGCAGTTTGGAATACTTGAAAGCGGAAGGAGATGTAGAGGAAGCAGAGGATTTCATAAGGCCACTAAGGAACAAGGATATTGTCACTGTGGATGTTCACCACAGGTTGATGAATTGGATTAAAGACAGGGAATTAAGTGTGCGTGCAATTGATATATTGGAAGGAGATGCAGATGAAGAGACAAGTGAACTTTCAGAGCATGAGGAAGACAGTAGCAATAATGAATCCTCCCTCTTTGATAGGACTTTCGAGGTTTGGAAAACTATGGCTGTCAATTCATTGTATGAAGCATTAACATGGGCAGAGACACTGGGTGCATTTCAGGAACCAAATAAGGAGGGTAGCATATCCTCCCCTTATCATGAGCCCATGGGATAGGATTAGTCTAAGACCCTAAACCCTAAAGTTTTATCTTACGGGGCAACAGTCACTCTCCCAAAGGATTAGTCTATCCAGTTCCATAGTTGGCGAAAGCAACCTATGCAAATTCCCTTCTCTCCTTAAAACAGGATGTATTAACTCGTTTTATATAGGGTCTGCATGTGTGGATGCTGTTACTTCACACTGATATAAGCCTAACGTTAAACTTTGTTATAGAATTGTTGAAAATGGAGGGGATAATTTGGAAATAATCTAGATACATAAGAAAAATATGAATACATGTGTTATATCTGTATTCATTTTTAATTTTGTCGGTACAACTCCAATTTTAAACACCGAATCTGTAAAGTCCAAAAGACTACTTTAATTTTGGTCATAGGATGTTTGATATTTTAATTTTGTCGCCTCATGTTTCTTTTCTTCATTTATTTCCCAAATGAAAAAATAAAGATTATTATGCTGAAGAAAACTTACGCAATTGGGATCTGGAAGGGGATTTTACTATGGAGATTGGGAAACAAGGGTTTGTTTGCTGCCAATTTTCACAAACTTTTTTAAAAAAATTAGTAAAGTTAACCATTATTAGAAAAAAAAAAAAAAAAAATCTACAAGCTATATCTTGATACTCTTTGAAATCGTATTCATCTTCTTATTATCAACTTAAAACTTACGACTATAAACTTGTAATTATAATTATATGTGTTGTTTCCAGTGAAAAGGAAAGTAATTTTCGAACTTCTCGTCAACTTTGTATAAATATTAACCTGTACAAAAGATCATTGATTAGATATAATTATACTTTCTAATAATAAATTTTTTAATAAATTTAAAATATTTAATTATTTTTAATAAAATTAGATTCATGTAAAATACTGCTATGTGGATGCTCCNTGGATGCTCCCTTCTCCCTCTCTGCAAGTCTGCAACAACCAAACAACCTCTTGTCACCACAAAGCATTCGAAAATGGAGGAACTTGAACTGAACCCTAATTCGGTCAGAAAACTCAGTGATTCCTCCTCCCACTCGGTCAAGGACGACGATGACCCACCAGTTCTGAGCTCTCAAGCTCTCGCAGCCTTGAAAGAATTCCTCGCCGAGCAAAACCAGTCCATTACCGACTCTGATGTGGAAACCGGAGAAGACACAGAGGTGGCATTGGTATCCGAGGATTGGAGGTTAAGTCAGTTCTGGTACAGTGTAGAAACCGCAAAGACATTGGCTGAAGAGGTTCTTAGTCTCTGCGAAGGCGTCGATTCTCGGGTTGCTTGTATCGCTTGCCCTACTCTTTATACCTATCTCAAGGTAACTCCTGAAACGTTTGCTTTACCTCTAAGTTTAGGTGCTTTCAGTAACTTTGTGTAATAGGTCCTCATCTCTATTCTCTGTAGGCAAAACTGGTTTCATTGTTTAACATTCTCTTTTTCCTTCCTTTAATTTTCAGAAAATGGATCCTTATGTTTCGTTGCAACTTCTTGAGTATGACAAGCGTTTTGAGCAATATGGAAGTGATTACACATTTTATGACTACAATCAGCCAGAGGAGTTACCCTCAGAATTGAAGCATGCTTACAAAGTTGTGGTTGCAGACCCTCCTTATTTGGTGAGAATTTATTGCCAAAACCCAAAGTTTACTTACTGTAAATTGGTGCGTTGTCCACTTTTCCCTTTTCTTTCCACTTTTGTCAATTGTCAATTCACTTTGTAGAAAACATAATAGAGGCACCTGCATGCCCTTGTGCTGGCAGAAAAGAGAAGGGGGGGGGGGGGGGNGGGGGGGGGTTGGTTTGCTGGCCCTATTCTAAGTCCGCCCCTGAATTCACCCACTCATTTTTTGTTCTTGCTCTAATTTTCAAAGGTACATATCTTTNATTTTCAAAGTGTACATATCTTTAGGTCTTCCAAGTTTCACTTATGACTAATTTATAGTGTTGGATTGCTCTTAAGTTTTAATCTCCCCCGCACCCCCCCTCCCCAAAAAAAAATAAAAATTGACCATTCCAATTTTCTTAAAGACTAACTATAACACGGTGATATGAAGTTCACATGTGACACTTGTAGGTTTGATTGTGATCTGTATTTTCTTTTTTAGGGGAGGGGGAGGAGGAGGATATTGTGTTACTTCGTAAGTAGTGAAATGACTGCACCAATGATATCTTATCATGGAAAATTGTTTTTGCTTTGCACAAGATTGTCATGGTTTAGACAGAGCAAAGGCTTTGCTATAAATCCTCCTTTCTAGCTCTCTNACATGTGACACTTGTAGGTTTGATTGTAATCTGTATTTTCTTTTTTAGGGGAGGGGGAGGAGGAGGATATTGTGTTACTTCGTAAGTAGTGAAATGACTGCACCAATGATATCTTATCATGGAAAATTGTTTTTGCTTTGCACAAGATTGTCATGGTTTAGACAGAGCAAAGGCTTTGCTATAAATCCTCCTTTCTAGCTCTCTTCGTTGAGTAAGCTGCATTTGATAACACAATAAGAGAGGATCCACCTATGAAAATTGGTGTGTTGGCCATTAATGGCAATACAGCAAGCACTATACCATAAAGTTGCTGCTCTTATGAGCCTGAAGGTGCGCTCACCAAAAGCAAGGTGCGATAATTGTTGCATCTAAAGCTATTGGATTTCTTGGGTTTTTCATGAGAATTCATTGTAAGCCATCTCTAAAACTTCTTTCATATCTCCTCACGGATACCTGAATAATGTCTTAATAAGGGTACCAGCTTGTCTTAATGCAGTACCTGGATAATTGTGTCTTTTGGTTATGAATATCAATTTTAGATACAAGCATTGCATTGATGGTCTTATTAAGCTAATTATTTTGTGATAGAGTAAAGAATGCTTGGAGAAAGTTGCTGAGACGATTTCTTTTCTCAGACAACCTGGAGAGTCATTTTTGCTGCTACTCACAGGTAACTATGAATTTCCCTGTCATCTATGTGTATATATGTATAACCATCTAATTTTAAATTGTGTATCTTTGAAATGAAAATGAGTAGTGATTTTTCATTTGGTTTATTTATTTGCTTATGAAAGTTCATAGCCATTTAATGACTTGTAGGTGAAGTGCAGAAAGAAAGGGCAGCTGAGCTCTTGGGTCTGCATCCTTGTGGTTTTAGGCCTCAGCACTCCAGCAAACTGGGAAATGAATTTCAGTTGTTTACAAATTATGACCCAGGGATGAGACTAGGAGGGTGGGAAAAATAGGTACTTTTCTTTGGTTGCCAATGATATCTGTAATTTGATAGCAGTAAAAACTGTGGATAATTTTCTCTGAATTGCCACACACAAAAACATTTTATCATATGAAGTGTGCAGAGAATTTGGTAGTAGTTTAGTTCTGGATAATCCAACACGAGATTTATTCTAAGAACTTGGTGTTAAATTATAGGCATCTAAATTTCAGTTGCAGATTTAACGTGGGGAGATTGGACAATTATGTCGCCAGTTTCATTACACCACGAAGATAGTGGGAAAGCTAATGCCCTCGCATAGATGATAAAATCCGGTCAACATTTCTGTGGTACGAGCTCTTTCCTGAATATTTAGGCACCAGAAGCATAATTTTAACTCTATTCGCCTGAACCATTGTTTGTCCCCAGTCCTTAGATTACTTTCGAGAGTTGTGCTAGCAAACCAGTTTGACCTTGAACTCAGATGATAAATTAGTGTGTCCCTGTAATCTTTATCCGAATAACGCTGTTTGCTGTTGTTTCTTGGGATCTCTTCTCTCACCTAATATCTATCATGCATGTAAGTGGAGGGCACGCGGTCAAGAGACATTGTGGAATTCTTTGTTTGGAACTTCTAAACTACCTTACATGGATTTTTACTTCATTCTAAATTTGGAATATGATGTAGACATATAGACATAGAACATAGTCATATTACTCATTTTTTATTGTGTTAGAGGAGAGAGTTGCCAACTTAATCCCAACTTTGGAATCGGATAAAAACCCATGTGAGTTAACTTAAAAACTTCCTCCATTGTTATAGCTGCATAAACTGTGCAGTGAAAACCACTAATAGCAAATTATTGCTTAAGAACGGTTCATTGACTGTATTCCCTTGACAAACGAATCTTGCTCTGTGAAGCACCTTGTGTTTATCGTCAAGTAGACCATTTGTCCCGAACTCACTCCAATTCCAAGTCTGAGCAACGTTGTCTCGTGACGACCAGCGCTTGCTTAAGGCTGCAATTTCATTTTTTGTTTGTTGGTACCAAGTAATACAGAACAAGAAGGAAGATTTAAACTTCCCTCCCTCTCTTCAAAAAAATAAATAAATACAAAAAGAAGAAAGGTATTTTCTTTTTCAGCTAACTAGATGAAAGATGAAGCAACCAATTTCAACCAAATTTCGTATCTCAACACAGGACGAGAACCTGGAGCCCACCTATTGAATTTCATTATAGTTCTAGTAAAATGAAAGATGAAAGTATCAGTAAGTGGGAGAAATACTGTTGTCAAACAATAATGTAGTAGTATGATAATAACCAGAAATAATTTTGGCTTATCCATTTAAATAATTTATTGTAGTATCTAATTGAAATTTTTGTTTGTAACAGTTAAGAAGAAAATATATCCTGTTTGATTTTTTAAGTGAATATCTTCATTCTCGTTTGTGATGGTCAATAATGGGTTATAAGTTATACATATTTATTATATCCAACAATTTTTCATTTTTTTTACTCTTTTTTTCTTTTTTCTTTAGATAGATTTATATTTCTGGATATTGAGGAATAAGGATTTTAATTTAATTGGATAAATTGTGTTATGTGGGCTTGTATAATGTACTCTTATTTTTTTATTTTTTTTTGCAAAAATTAAAGAGGTTTTATCGCTTCAATTCACTTATTATTATCTTTTTTTTTGTTCAACAAAGACTACACAAAAGAGGATAACATACCCCCTTCTAAAATTTAACCCACATGTATCTAATGGAATTTAAATATGCTACCTCCACAATAGAGTACAAATTTACTAAATGCTTAAATATTAGTGTTTACTTGAAGACTCACTTATTTTTTGAAATATTAAAATATTATAACTCTATGTGATTCTGAAAACAAGAAATAATGAATTTAAAATATTTTTATTTTAACGTTGGAAGAGTTAGATCTATTTTATTATTTTCAATAATAAAATGCCAAAATGTATTTATAAAAGAATTATATAATTATTTATGAGTTCACATATTTAAATATAATTTCAATATCATAATATGGAAAAAGAAGCAAACCATGCTGGAAATGTAAGGCCCCAAAAAACAGGATGTTGGAAATAAGTTAATTATATTATAATATTAACATATACAATTTTATTTGAGTAAAATATAAACTTATTTTTTTTATCAGAAAATATAAACTTATTTGTTCAACGTTTTGGTTTCATTTACAATTTTATATTCTTATCGGTATGTCAACTACATTTAAGTTTTCTTTTTGTTGACCGATGTAAATAAAAAAAAATATTAAGGTAGGAAAGTGTTAAAAACCACCATTATATCTACACTTTCAAAAATAATTGACGGTAGCATTCACTGCAAACAGCCGAAACAATTGATCTTCGCCCATCGGATCCTCCGTATAGTGCACAACTAACGAGGGACCCAAACAACTGTGCGTTGGTGAGAGTTGAGACCCAAGCTTTCCAGAAGTCCGTATTATTATTACAGTCAGCACTCAGCAGCTTCCAAAAATTTGGTTATCTCAAATTTACAAATCTGTGAGAGAATTGAAACACAAAGTAACAAGTTCGTTGCACTTGCAAATGAGACCCAATATAGTTACTGAGGTAACCTTCGATCCAAGACCTTTCCTCTAATTTCTACATTACTTTAGTCTTTTCTAGTTTCTAATGATGTTTTTTTGGTTTAACTTCAATAACTAATTGTGGCTAAAGCCTAACTTGCCTGTTTGTTTGCCGAGAAAATGTGTGAAAACGGAAAGGAGTAATGCAGAATTTGTGGCAACACACCCTAGTAAAAGTTATACTTAATTGAGTTAATATACAAGTAGACGATCTTGACTTTTCCTTTTCTGGAAGGAGCAAGAATGGGAATATGAAGTTTTTTTTTTTTAAAAAAAATTTAATTGTTTGTTCTAGTTATCTTTACTTTTGTAGACTTGTCAGTTCGTTTGCCTTGTCTATGAGTTCTGTTGAAGCTTGGAAGCGCTGAAAATGAAAGAACTGTGGAATCAACTTGGAGTCTATAACTTAATTTTTAATTAACTTGTATTCTTAGATCCGAAAATTGTATTAACTGTTATGATTGGATGGTTAAATAGCGATTTATTTCGTTATGCTGTGTTCTTGTGATTTCTGATTATTTTGCCTTAATGGCATACTTTACACAGGCAGGGGTGCCTACTAGGTTGAGTCAATGGTGGGAAAGCATTCCATTCCTCACTTCAGCAGTGGTGGTTGTTTGTGGAATAATTTACTTGGTCTGTCTATTGGTTGGATATGACTCCTTCGTTGAGATATGCTTCTTGCCTTCTGCTGTTATATCACTGTTCCAAGGTATTTATATATATTTTCTTGAACTAATATCATTCTGGTTGTTCAATATAATGAAATGAAATTGTATCATCATCTTATCCATAAATTAGAACACCTTTTAGTAGCATTTCTTAATCCATGTTAATGCTTTCCATCACTTTTCTTTTATACGTTTTTTCTTTCTCCTCCCTTGCAGTTTACAGGATTTATACCTCCATACTTTTTCACGGTTCACTGCTTCATGTTCTCTTCAACATGATGGCTTTAGTTCCAATGGGCTCTGAGCTGGAGAGGATCATGGGCTCAGTTCGATTGCTATATGTCATCATATTGTTGGCTACAAGCAATGCTATATTTCATGTTCTCATAGCATTGCTGGTGGCACATAATCCTTTTCATTCAAATGAATACCTCATGAACGAATGTGCGATAGGCTTCTCTGGAGTTCTATTTTCAATGATTGTTATAGAAACAAGCTTGAGTGGAGTTCAATCCAGAAGGTTGGTTTTCAATCCCAAGTATACTGAAAGTAATTGGTATAAAATTATTGCTGCTCTATGGGCAATTTTTCACAACTGGAGAAAGATGATTGAAATGATAATAATCACTTTGGATTCTGATATTCTAGTGGAAATGACTTTTTGGAAGCTATTAAATTGCTACAGTAGTGATTATTAACATTGTTAAAGTGTGTTGTACGAAATGATGCTTATGACACTGCAATGGTTTCCTTCTCTCATTTTATTTAGAAGACAGGATACCCCTAAATAGATGTGTTGTGTTGCATATTGGTGTATATATCTGGTTTTGCTAATCTACTAAACTTTTCCATTATTCTGCAGTGTATTTGGACTGTTTAATGTGCCTGCAAAGTGGTGAGTATAATTTTATATGATACATATTTCATCTTGATAATCCCCTCATATGATAATTAGACATATTATGTTTTAGGTACGCATTCATTTTGTTGGTAGTGTTCCAGCTTCTCATGTCCAATGTCTCCTTGCTCGGACACTTTTGTGGGATTTTGTCTGGGTTTGCATGTCAGTTTTCACTCTTTTTGCCTCCTTTCTTTGATTTTCCATTTTTGCTGATAATATGAGTAATTCACCTCAGGTTTCATAATCCTATGCTTATGTTTCAGATACATACGGATTGTTTAATTTCCTCATACCTGGAACATCTTTTTATTCTGCCATTGAAGCCTCCTCATGGCTTGTAAGTATCTTTCTGGAACCCAATTTGGTAATGAATCAAGCTAAGCACAGTTACAATTGATAGTTGTATGATATTTAGTGGAATGCGTATGGAACTGTCTACCATCTCAGATTTGTGTTCCTTTCTGCTGATCATAGATTATATCTCTCCATGTTACTTTTGCTTTGAAATTTTTTTCTGTTAAAGTGGACTTGGCAATCTTTTAAATGCATTGAGTTTTATATGATAATTTGGTATTAACATGTTATGTTATGGTTTATCAACATTCAGAAAGCTGGACAAGCAGTAAGGTTGTCCATTATTCATCATTACTCCATGCATACATTGCACTTGCTTTGTACTATTGGTAGTTCGGATTTCTGTCATGTTGCAAACCTACAGAACTGGCTCTTTAGTATCTTATTTTTCTCGTGTTTTAAAAAAGAAAAAAATATTCACAATACAGACTGATAAATTTAAGCTATGATTGACTGGAACATTATGAAAGATCTTCTGTATTTTATCTTGGTAACTGATTTTGTTTTAGAAAGAAAAAAACTGGAAAGTGTTTCAGCTAGATATGCATTACGTGAAAACCTATGCTTATATACCATCATATGTGAGCATATATTTGTCCTTGTGACTTTCAGTCATCATGTGTGAGACGGCCTAAATTTATTGTTTGCACTGGCGGGAATTCTTCTGGCTACATCCCCACAAGTCAAAATTCAACTACCAGGTAATTTTTTATTTTCAAAATAAAACTTTTTCGATGACACCCGATGTATATGAATATACTTTTTCATGGGGCAGTGGATTGCTTTCTGGAAACTTTTGGAGAAGCCTTCCATCAATGATGCCACGAAGGGAAGTATCTGCTCAGGTATGTGAATCATCATCTCGCTTTTGGTAGACTTGGATAGTCTTCTACATGTTTGTTAGTGTGACCTTGCTTTGTTCATTATTTGAAGAAATGCAATAAAAAGTTTATTTGTTGTTGTATATATTGCACATTCACTATATGTGCGCACAGAGCTCATATAAATAGATATTCTGCTGCAGTTGCTTTCTGTAAGGTAATTTTCTGCACGCTTGTTAGTTTGAGCTTAGTCGGTTGCATTGCTCATTATTTGAAGAAATGCAATGAACAGTTTAATTATTCTTGTGCACAATGTGTATCACACTTTCATTAAAGGTGTATAGAGCGTTCTTATACATAGATCTTTTGATGCATTTTTTTTTTTTTCTGTTTTGTATTATAATTGCCCTTCGCCATTCCTTTGTTAACTTCGTTTTTCCTTCTCTTCTAATATGTAATTACTTATTCATAAGAAGATTGCCTCTCGAGATTTATACAACTGGCAACTTTGCAAGATTGTTTGACCTGGGAAGAATCCTTTAATTGAACCATAATCCTTAGTCTAAAACTCTAAAAGTTACTATTTTTTCAATCTGACAAATGTTTATGTTAGATGTCTCTAACATCAGTAATTTATATAAAAAAGAATTCAACATTTTGTTGTGCTTTTCTTATCTTCTCAAGTTCATTTCATTATCGGGGAATGTGAATTGTTATATAACATGGTTTGGCTATGTCCACTTGAGTGGCATGCTGTCCCTTCATCCATCTCAAGCTGTGTATTTGCTGACTTTGAATCTGGAGATCCCTAGTGGTTAGCAACAATAGTCTTGGTTGTTAACACCATCTAAGATTATTTCAAATTGAAGTGAGGACTTGAAAGCTCAAATCTCTTTGATTATGTAATTTCTGCTGCTGCTCCTCTTTGTTGCTTGCAGCCAATGCAAGACGGTAGGTTCCCGGGGATGGGGAGGACCCTTGGTTCTGGTCAGGGTCAAGTGGCTTCTGCTGTTCATTCAGATTCAAATCTTCAAGCTAGGCTCCTGGAGAACAGCAGTCCGGATCATCCTTTAGACTCGGCAACCCTTAGCTCTGCTCAACAGTTACCAGAAGGAAGGTATATGCTGCGAATTTTGTAGTAATACCAAGAATGAGGGGTATATGCCACAAGATGGCAGGAAAACAAAGAGTGACCAATAATATCAAAGCATTGTATCTCTTGGTTAGACAGCTCAAGTAAAAATACTGTATTTTCTATCTTAAGAGGATACTATGGTATTGATATTATGATTATTCCGAAGTTTTGTAAGAATGATGGTCATCTTTAAATTTTCTTGCTCAATTTAGGCAGTCAGCTGTAAATAATGTAGCAACAGCAGCTGCGGGTGTTCCACAGCATCAGGTTTCTTTACTTATACTAGTTGGAATTTTCTTGTTTCTCTCCTGGTTCATCTGGATATTCAATATATCATTATTTTCATTCCTTTGAATGCAGGGTTCAGTTGTTTCTGATGAAGAGATAAAAAAACTCGTAGCAATGGGCTTTGATAGGGTAAACATCAATTTCCATATCTTCGAGTATCACAATTTTTGTTTGACTTTTGAGGTTACATGATACCTGAGATCTGTAATAAAATATATTATTCCTAAGGGTATGTTTGGTAGGGGGTAAAGGATAAACATTAAGGGAGTATCATTTACTTTTTTTTCAAGGAGTAACAATGGGTGTAAACATTACTCTTTAATTATGTTTGGTATGCTTAGTAATTTGATGAGTTGAAGATAGGAAGAAGGGAGGAGAATTTGAGGAAATAGGAAATTAGTGAAGGGAGTCCTAAATATTTCCTTCTCTATTACTCCCTTGTCTAGTTTCTCTCAATTTATTTTTAACAAACATATTTATTACTCCGTCTTATCTTTTCTCTTAGAGATTTAGCGAGGTAGTAATGCATATGAATCACATTTGGATTAAAGCTTACATAGTTACATCTCAGTTCTGCTTCTAAATGCATTTTACCTCGGGCTGGTTTCAGACTCAGGTCGAAGTGGCACTGGCAGCAGCTGATAGAGATCTTAACGTGGCAGTGGAAATACTCATGAGCCAACAGGTCCGAGTTCTCTACTCTTTTGTCATCTGTGATTCTTCATATTTGCTTCCCTTTTTTTTTTTTTCCTCCCTTTCTGAAAGAACAATTCTCAGGCTAGGGTAATTGCATTTGCAGGGTTAAAATTGCGGGAAAGTTGGACATCCGAGATAGAAACTCTTATCGTGGCACTTGCAATTAAATGTATCTTCTGTGGTCTGTGCAGTCACTGCCTGCACCAATCATGTCAAAGTATAACATCTTGGACTCTACCAGTTCGCTAACAGCCATTCTGACATCAATTAGCAGAGTTGAATATGTAAACAGCATAAACAATACTGATGCCAACAGTTTATAGCAAAAATGTAGTCATCACAACTCATAAAACTTTCATCACTTATAGTTTGTGTATTATTTTTTTTTTTTTTTTCTTGGGCCAGCATCTATATTCTTAGTTAGCATTTCGAAAGAAAGACAATTTCAATCGTTTCGGGGAAAGCTATTTTATTTATATGTCACTAAAGATACTTATGAAACTCTGGTAAAAGATGCAACTAATTATAGAGTGCAATAAAAAAAAAAAAAATACGTAAGAGACCTGTAATTGCTTTCAAAGTTTCACTCGGATAAAAGGGGCAAAAATTACATGTTCTCCTTCCACGTTCTAAGTTCTACGTTTTGCCCCTAATTATTACATTCTCATAGTCATAAGAATGTTGAAAGCTAAAAATTAACAGTATATTTGAATTATTATTTCCCTTTCATGATTTTTAAATATTTAATTTTTCTAAAAATTATTTACAATTATTCTACCTGCAGACTACCACTTCCAAAAATCTCACCTAGACTTGGTTTTAATCAAATTCTTAAGTTAAATATGCAAAATATATATAAAAAAATAATTTTAGAAATAAATAAAATCACCTATTTGTGTGTCAAAAGCTTAATGCTAAAAAAAATCATTTATTTGGTTCCAAAATTAATTAAGGACTGATAAATAATAGTGAGCCAGTTTTTATTTTTACAAAGAAAAAAATATTATAATTTGAGCAAAAATCCAAGCAAGTTTCTGTAATTACTTTGAAGTTTGGAAGTGGTTCAATTGAATTTTTACTGTTGTCTGGAAGTGGTTCAATTAAATTTCCACTGTTAGCCTAAGTGAGAAAGACATTTATAATTTGATGACGTGGCAAATAATGTGCATATGTGGTAAATATAATTGCTTATGTGACATCAAATGATAATGTTCTATATAATATTAATTTCAAGTCGAATTCAAGGATAGCTCTCGTACACAATATAATCCACGTACTTGTGCAGTGTGCACAGTATAGAGAATAAACATTAAGCTTATTTTATTGGTGCATGCGCACATATGAAAGAAAACCTAATCCANAAAAAAAAAAAAAAAAAAAAAACACTGTGAAACTGTACAACTCCGGATTCATACATTACTGATAGAGAATCATGCACAAACAGCCAAGATCATGATCAGTTCTTCTTACTATCTTCAATCGCTGGTTTCACAATAAGGATCGGACCCTTTGCATGATGTGCACAATAGTCGCTCACACTCCCAAGAAATGCCCTGTGCCCGACCAAAACAAATCAATTGCTAATTAATACATAAATTTATTAAATATTTTATAAGTTTAAATCTCTTTTAAATTTTTTTAATTGAGTTTCTGCTATCACATCTAATTATAATTCTGTCAATTTAATGCTAACATAATAAATGACTTGTCTATATAACAATAAAAGAAGTTAACTAATGCCAAAGTAGTACAAAAATTACTATCTCATTAAATTTTGGCTCAAAAAATGTATAAAAAATTTGATAAGATGACAATTTTTTATTTTAGTGTCATGTCAATTTCTTTTATTGCCACATAGACAAACCGTTTTTCATGTCAGCACTAAATTGACGGATTTATAACCGGGGATGNCGGGAGAAACCCAATTAAAAAAATTTCAAACTACAAGAACCCTAAAAAAGGAAAAAAAAAAATACTATATGGTTGATTCAAAATTTATCCAAATTACAGGACCTGTAATATATTTAAACATATTTTATATTACTCTCTTCAATCTTCACTTCACCCCCAAGAATTAATTAATTATAAAGTAATATAATTTCATACTGTTTAATTAATTAAAATTATGGAAGTAAGTAAGTAATAAATAATAATTAACCTTTTGAGCTTGCCAAGGCCACGGCTACCCATGACTAGGAGGCTTGACAAATCATCTCCCTTGGGTCTCCAGTCAGAATGAGACTTTCTGCTCTCACCTGCTTATCCTTGCACATCTGCAATGCTCGTGATAGAATTGCTGCACTTGTTTCTTCCTGTGCTTTCTTCACTGAATCCACTACTGCAGTTGTTGGATAAAATGCTGCTGATGCCACCACCACAATTAGCCCCCAAAAAACATATATAGATCACATTTTGTGATTCTCATAAGCTAGCAAGCACGTTGTTTAAAGCTAATAAACTAATTCATTAGAAGCCCAGTCTTAGAATAAATATTGGTTATTCTTAAAATATATAACAAATATTAATATTGTTAATGTCATATGGACTGAATATTACTATTGTTAACAACAAACAAACTTCTTACATCATATCAGATTACTGGAAAAAATTATTACCTCATGGTGATCTTTCTAGTATTTCTTTTGAATAGTAATCAATAAATATGATCACATGCTAGCTTAGATTATATTTTATTTAGAACAAGAACACATGAAAAATGTCAAGTGATATCCTAAAAAATCGAACAATGATATGCTAACTTTAAGTTTACTTTATCTGTACAAAGAAAAAGAAATGCATGAATAAATGTAATTTTCATGGCCAATAAATAAATAAATACATGCAATTTTGCTTCCAAAGTTGAACAATATAATAGCAAGTTAATAACCGAAGAACGATACGAACCAGCTGCACCGGGTCCGACCGGGTACACTTGAGGGTGGAATGGAGGCTGAACATGAACCAGATACACCATGCACACATTCTGCAGGCTCGCATCAGGTGTGGACGCGCCCACAGTAGCCATTGTGGGAAAGAGGTTATCAAGGGCCCACTTAAGCGCGTAGAAGCTCCCATCACTCTCATCAATCGCCACCATCACCTTCTTGTTCCTCATCTCTTCTGCTGTACCTGCACTCATCTGATTATTACCACTACCACCAGCAGTCGTCTGCATCGCCCTTGCTGAATTATGTTCCATATATGCTGTATTTGATCAACATTGATTTTACACATTATTATATGTAATGTAATGATGCGTATGACGGTTTTGCCCCTGGCTTCTTTCTGTTTGAAGAAGTCATTCATGTCTTTTCCAAGAGAAAATATTCGAGACTTGGCAGCAGCAGGAGAATGCAAATATGAAGAGCTAATATACGTGTAAACCTTGTAGACAGATATTACCAAAGGCTCCATGCAAAAAGGAAACCACAAACAAAAAAATAAACGAAGGAAAATAATATTGTGAATATAATAGAGTAAATTGTTCTTAACTCAAATAAAAAAGAATTTCGAGTGAATTATAAAAAAGATATTTTTAAGTTAGTTATAGTTATCGTTAACTTTGTAATTTATCTTTTGTTAACTAATAATCATCGAATTAATATTTAAGAGTATATCTTAATAATTAGTATATAAACTAATAATGATTTTATATGTATAATTATTATAATTATATTTAATAATTTTTTTTAAATAATTATATATTTAAATATAATAAATACATATTTTATATAAATAATTATATATATAAATATAATAATTATATATTCTAAGATATTTTATATTTTACACGTGTACCGGACACAAAAAAAAAGAAAAAAGAATGCAACATAATTTTTTTGAAAAATTTAAAATCTTTTAAAAAATTGAGATCTAAAATTTAAATCACCATTTATCATCTCATCAATTAAAAAATCTAATTATATCTATCTAATATTTATTAAAAAAAATAATACCATAGCAGTTGTCAACTGCCACTTTCGGGTCTTTTCCAATGAAGGATGAAGAGTCAAGACTCAAGACTCAAGAGCTCGCTTGACTTGTACCATTTGGGATTCGTTGATCAGAGGAA